>JAKCPB010001154.1:0-74175 GCA_021442155.1 Cymbidium sinense | reverse complement strand
AGGGTTTGTTTTAGGGTTTTAGGTTAGGTTTTTTTTTTTTTTTTTTTTTTTTTATTTTTAATTTTTTAAATTAAGTAAACCGGTAGGTTTAAATTTACTTAGTTAATTTTTTATTTATTTTAGTTTATGTTATTTTTTATTTTTATTTAGGTTTATTTTTGTTTTTATTTAGTTTAGTTTATTTATTTTAGGTTTATTAGTTTAGTTTAGGTTTTTTATTTTAGTTTATTTTTTAGGTTTAGGTTTTGATTTAGGTTTATTTTTTTACTTTAGTTTTATTTTTATTTTATTATTTTGGTTTAAGTTTTATTTTTTATTTTAGGTTTAGGTTTAGGTTTTTATATTATTTTTTTAAGTTTAGGTTTTAGGTTTTTATTTTAGGTTTATTTTTAGGTTTTATTTTTAATTTAGCTTTAGGTAAATTTTTAGTTTATTTTATTTTATTTAATTTAGGTTTAGGTTTAGGTTTAGTTTATTTTAGGTTTAGGATTAGGTTTTATTTATTTTAGTTTAGTTCATTTTAGTTTATGATATGTTTATTTTATTTTTATTTTAGGTTTAGGTTTTTTATTAGTTTAGGGTTTAGATTTTATTTTTTATTACTTTTAGGTTTTATTTTTAGGTTTATTTTTTAGGTTTAGGTTTTTATTTAGTTTGTATTTTATTTTATTTTAGGATTATTTTATTTTTAATTTAGGTTTAGTTTTTATTTTATTTAGGTATTTTATTTTTTAGTTTAGTTCAAGTTTTTATTTATTTTATTTTAGTTTTGTTTTAAATTTTTATTATATTTTTATTAGGTTTAGGTTTAGGTTTAGGTATTAGTTTATGTTTTTATTTTATTTTATTTTTTATTTTTTTGGTTTAGGTTTATTTATTTATTTTATTTTAAGGTTTTATTTAGTTTAGGTTTAGGTTTTTAGCTTTTAGGTTTAGGGTTTGGGTTTAGTTTAGGGTATAGGGTATAGGGTTTAGGGTTTAGGGTTTAGAGTTTGGGATTTAGGGTTTAGGGTTTAGGGTTTAGGGTTTAAGGTTTAGGGTTTAGGTTTTATGGTTTAGGGTTTAGGGTTTAGGGTTTTAGGGTTTAGGATTTTGGGTTTAGGGTTTAGGGTTTATGGATTTTAAGGTTTAGGGTCTAGGGTTTAAGGCTTAGGTTTTAGGTTTAGGGTTTAGGTTTTAGTTTAGGGTATAAGGTTTTGGTTTTTTTAATAGAGAATAAATTTATATTTAACATTTCTTCTTTTTTGATTTCATCAACCAAGTAACACAAGTTTTTTAAGACAATGACATTGATCAAAATGAGCACAAAGAATAAATCAAAATCTAGATTACTAGAAGCTGTCTCAGAAACGAGTTCCATATCGATCGGATCGGGATCTTGATTTCTCCACTTCCCATCAGAACCTCCGAGGCCTCTCAAGTAGTGAGATCCACTATCATATCCTCGATCTCTCCCTCCATGGTAGTAACCTCTATCATTCCTCCCACCTCCATAACCACCATTGGTCCGACCACCACCTCCATATCCACTAGCACCAGATCCCCACCACCCTTTTGGCGCCTTTTGCCTTGCCTCATCGCTAGATCTAAAGCTTGGTTGTGATGATGTTCTTATCATAGAGGTTCTGTCCATTCTTAGGGTTTAGGTTTAGGTTTAGGTTTATTAGGTTTTAGGGTTTATGTTTATTTCTTAATTTATTTAGTTACTTTAGGTTTAGGTTTAGGGTTTGGGGTTTATGGTTTAAGGTTTAAGGTTAGGGTTTAGGGTTTAAGGTTTAGGGTTTAAGGTTTTAGGGTTTAGGTTTAGGGTTAGGTATAGGGTTTAGGGTTGTAGGTTTAGGGTTTAGGATTTAGGGTTTATGGTTTTTTTATGTTAAGTAAACTAGTAGGTTTAGGTTTAGTTAGTTTATTTAATTTATTTTTTATTTATTTAAGTTTTATTTTTTATTTTTATTTAGGTTTATTTTTTATTTTTGTTTAGTTTATTTATTTATTTATTTTAGATTTATTTATTTTATTTTAGTTTTTTATTTTTTATTTATTTTTTAGGTTTAGGTTTAGGTTTATTTTTTATTTGAGTGTTATTTTTATTTTATTTTTTAGGTTTAGGTTTTATTTTTTATTTTTCAATTTAGGTTTTGGATTTTTTTTAGGTTTAGGTATTAGGTTTTTATTTTAGGTTTATTTTTAGGTTTTATTTTTTAGTTTAGGTTTAGGTTTATTTTTAAGTTTTATTTTTCAGTTTAGGTTTAGGTTTATTTTTATTTTATTTTATTTTATTTAGTTTTGGTTTAGGTTTAAGTTTAGTTTATTTTAGGTTTAGATTTATGTTTTATTTATTTTAGTTTTGGTGTGGGTTTATTTTATTTTGTTTATTATTATTTTTTTGGTTTAGGTTTTTTTTAGTTTAGGGTTTAGGTTTTATTTTTTATTTATTTTTATGTTTTATTTTTAGGTTTAGGTTTTTATTTTATTTTATTTTATTTTAGGTTTATTTTATTTTTATTTTACATTTAGTTTTTATTTTATTTTGGTTTTATTCTTAGGCTTATTTTAATTTTTTAGTTTAGTTTAGGTTTTTATTTATATTATTTTATTTTTAGGTTTAAGTTTTTAGTTCAATTTATTTTATTTTTTACTTCATTTATGTTTAGGTTTTTATATATATTTTATTTTTAGGTTTGATTTACATTAGGATTATGTTTTTAAGTTTTTAGGGTTTAGAGTTTAGTGCTTAGGATTTTAGCATTTGGGGTTTTGTGGTTTAGGGCTTAATGTTAGGGTTTAGGGTTTAATGTTTAGGGTTTAGTGTTAAAATTTATAGGGCATGGTTTTAGGGTTTAGGGGTCTAGTTAGCTTAGGGTTTAAGGGCTTTTTTTAAAATTAAGTAAATTGGTAGGTTTAGGTTTGTTTAGTTTATTTAGATTATTTTTTATTTATTTCAATTTATTTTACTTTTATTTTTATTTATGTTTTTTTAGTTTAGTTTATTTATTTTTGATTTATTTATTTTTGCTTAGGTTTTTTATTTTAATTTATTTTTAAGTTTAGGTTTAGGTTTAGGTTTATTTTTTAGTTGAGTTTTATTTTTATTTTATTTTTTAGGTTTAAGTTTTATTTTTTATTTTTTGGTTTAGGTTTATGTTTTAGGTTTTTATTTTAGGTTTATTTTTAGGGTTTTTATTTTAGTTTAGGTTTTGGTTTATTTTTAGTTTATTTTATTTTATTTAGTTTAGGTTTAGGTTTAGGTTTAGTTTATTTTAGGTTTAAGTTTTATTTATTTTAGTTTAGTTTATTTTAGTTTAGGATTAGGTTTATTTTATTTTGTTTATTTTATTTTTAATTTAGGTTTAGTTTTTTTTGTTTAAGGTTTAGGTTTTATTTTTTATTTATTTTTGGTTTTATTATTACGTTTACTTTTTTAGGTTTAGGTTTTTATTCAGTTTTTATTTTATTTTATTATAGGTTTATTTTAGGTTTATTTTATTTTTATTTTATGTTTAGTTTTTATTTTATTTAGGTTTTTTATTCTTAGGTTTATTTTTTTAGTTTAGTTTAGATTTTTATTATTTTATTTTAGTTTATTTATATTAGTTTATTTTATTATATTTTTTAGTTTAGGTTTTATTTTATTTTATTTTAAATTTTATTTAGGTTTAGGTTTTATTTATTTTATTTTAGGTTTTATATAGTTTAGTTTATTTAGTTAGTTTTTTGGTTTAGGTTTAGCTTTAGTTTATGCTTTTATTTTATTTTTATTTTATTTTATTTTGGTTTAGATTTTTTATTTATTTTAATTTTAGGTTTTATTTAGTTTAGGTTTAAGTTTTTAGGTTTTAGGGTTTAGGGTTTAGGGTTTAGGGATTAGGGTTTAGAGTTTTAGCATTTAGGGTTTTGGGATTTAGGGTTTAGGGTTAGGTTTAGGGTTTAGGGTTTAGGGTTTAGTGTTTTAGCTTTAAGGTTTAGAGTTTTTAGGGTTTAGGATTTAAGGTTTAGGGTATAGGGCTAGCTTAGGGTTTAGGGTTAGTTTAGGGTTTAAGATTTAGGGTTTAGGCTTTAGGGTTTAGGGTTTTTAGGGTTTTGGGTTTTGGGTTTTGGGTTAGTTTAGGGTTTAGGGTTTAGGGTTTAGGGTTTAGGGTTTAGAGTTTAGGTTTAGGGTTTAGGGATAGGTTTAGGGTTTTGAGTTTAAGGTTTAAGCTTTAGGGTTTTGGGTTTTGGGTTAGCTTAGTTTAGGGTTTTGGGTTTTGGGTTAGTTTAGGGTTTATGGTTTATGGTTTGCATGTTTAGGGTTTATGATTTAGACTTAGTTTTAGGGTTTAGGGTTTATGGTTTAGGGTTTAGGATTTAGGGTTTAGGGTTTCTTATTTTAAATTAAGTAAACGATAGGTATAGGTTTATTTAGTTTATTTACTTTATTTTTTATTTATTATGTTTATTTTTAAGTTTATTTTTTATTTATATTTTATTTTGTTAATTTCTTTTAGGTTTACTTATTTCAGTTTAGGTATTTTACTTTAGTTTAGTTTTTTAGGTTTAGGTTTTATTTTTTATTTTTAAGTTTAGGTTTAGGTTTTTATTTTATTTTTTTAGGTTTAGGTTTTAGGTTTTTTTTTTATTTATAAGTTTATTTTTTAGTTTAGGTTTAGGTTTATTTTTAATTTATTTCATTTTATTTAGTTTAGGGTTTAGGTTTAGTTTATTTTTGGTTTATATATAGGTTTTATTTATTTTTGTTTATTTTAGCATTAGGTTTTTTAAGTTTAGGGTTTAGGTTTAACTTTTATTAATTTTTAGGTTTTATTTTTAGGTTTAGGTTTTTATTTAGTTTTATTTTATTTTATTTTAGGTTCATTTTATTTTTATTTTTCATTTAGTTTTTATTTTATTTAGGTTTGTTATTTTTAGGTTTATTTTCTTTTTTTAGTTTAGTTTGGATTTTTTATTTTATTTTAGTTTAGTTTTTATATTTTATTTTATTTTATTTTTAGGTTTAGGTTTAAGTTTAGGTTTAGGTTTTAGTTTAGGTTTTTATTTTATTTATTTTTTTTTTTTTTGGGCTTAGGTTTTTTATTTATTTATTTTTTAGGTTTTATTTAGTTTAGGTTTAGGTTTTTATGTTTTTAGGTTTTTAGGGTTTATCATTTAGGGTTTAGCATATTGGGTTTAGGGTTTGTGGTTTAGGGTTTAGGGTTTCGGGTTGTAGGTTTTAGGGTTAGGGTTTAGGGTTTAGGGTTGTTGGTTTAGGGTTTAGGGTTTTAGGGTTTAGAGTTGTTGGTTTAGGGTTGTAGGTTTAGGGTTTAGGGTTTTAGGGTTAGGGTTTAGGGCTTAGGGTTTAGGGTTGTAGGTTAAGGGTTTAAAGTTTAGGGTTTAGGATTTAGGGTTTAGGGTTAGGGTTTATTTTTTATTTTTTATTTTTTTAAATTAAGTAAACTAGTAGGTTTAAGTTTATTTAGTTAATTTATTATTTATTTTAGTTTAGTTTATTTTTATTTAGGTTTATTTTTATTTTTATTTAGTTTAGTTTATTTATTTTAAGTTAATTTAATTTTAAGGTTTATTTTTTAGGTTTAGGTTTATTTTTTAGTTTAGTTATATTTTTATTTTATTTTTTAGGTTTAGGTTTTATTTTTTATTTTTAGGTTTAGGTTTAGTGTTTAATTTTATTATTGATTTAATTTTAGGTTTTATTTTTTAGTTAAGATTTAGGTTTATTTTTAGTTTATTTTATTTTATTTAGTTTTGGTTTAGGTTAATGTTTAGTTTATTTTAGGTTTAGGTTTAGGTTTTATTTATTTTAGTTTAGTTTATTATTGTTTAGGTTTTGGTTTTATTTATTGTTTAGCTTATTTTAGCTAGTTTTATTTATTGTTTAGCTTATTTTAGCTTTAGGTTTAGGTTTTATCTTCTTATTTATGATTTTTTAATTTTTATTTTAGGTTTAGGGTTTTTTTTTGTTTAGGGCTTAGGTTTTATTTTTTTATTTATTTTTAGGTTTTATGTTTAGGTTTATTATTTAGGTTTAGGTTTTTATTTAGTTTTTATTTTATTTTATTTTTATTTTAGGTTTAGTTTTTATTTTATTTAGGTTTTTTTTATTTTTTAGTTTAGTTTAAGTTTTTATTTATTTTATTTTAGTTTAGTTTTTTTTATTTTTTTCTTCTTAGGTTTATGTTTTTGTTCAGGTTTAGGTTTAGATTTTAGTTTATGTTTTTTATTTTATTTTGGTTTAGGTTTTTTTATTTATTTTATTTTTAGGTTTTATTTAGTTTAGGTTTATGTTTTTAGTTTATTAGGGTTAGGGCTTAGGGTTTAGGTTTGAGGCTTTTAGAGTTTAGGGTTTTAAGGTTTAGGGTTTAGGATTTAGGGTTTATTTTTATTTTAATTTATTTTAGTTTATTTATCTTAGGTTTATTTATTTTAGTTTAGGTTTTTTATTTTAGTTTACTTTTTTAGGTTTAGGTTTAGGTTTAGTTTTATTTTTTAGTCTAGTTTTATTTTTATTTTATTTTTTAGGTTTAGGTTTTATTTTTTATTTTTAGGTTTAGGTTTAGGCTTTTATTTTTTTTTAGTTTATTTTTAGGTTTTATTTTTTTAGGTTTATGTTTATTTTAGTTTATTTTATTTTATTTATTTTAGGTTTAGGGCTTACAACCACCTGGAGTCATAGCCAGCTATGTCCTCTTATGCTTTAAATTCATGTAGGCAAGTCTTTTGAGTTGCAAGATAGCTAGGGTAATTATTATTTAGAAAGAGACTATAGTCCTTAAATCCACTCCCTAAGATACTAGAGGGTGAGTGGTATGAGTAATGACTTAATCTACAAAAGCAAAATCTTTTCAAATTTTATTTCAATTTTGACACTTCATTTTGACAAAGGCTTTAGGATTTTGATGCTTATATGCATGATGAAAATAGGTTATGGGCCAAATCAGCTAAAAGATGGTGTTCTCCACCACAAGGGATGCCCTCACAGGTCAAGCATTCCTCTATCGTGCAAGGATGGAGATCCTTCATGTTCAAGAGAGAAAGAATATGCATGCATGTTATGAGACATTCAACCATTCAACTAAGGGATTGTTAAATATTTTAATTATCTTATTTAGAACCTAGGCTTTATGGTGAGGTTATGAGTTATTTTAAATATTAATTGAGTTATTATTTGGGGTAGAAATTAATTTTATCCTAGGAGCCTAATCACATCCAAGCCACACATTAAAGCATCAAACATATAAGAAACTAAGAAAGGCATGTTGTTTCTAATGCGTAATCTAAATACAACATCAAACAATTTTATAAACTACCATAAAAGAATAAAAGGCTGGTGTGGTCGGGTTCTGTCCTACACCCCAAAAAGAGAAAATGGGTAGCCCAGCTCTACCCATATACAACCTAGCATATAAAATAATAATTACAATTACAAATAATAAATGCTATGGGGGTCTTCAAGTATTCATTATTCATGTCTCCTTCATTTCTTCATATCTTTGCTTCTTTCGATGTGGTAGGCTTTAAGGCATCACATGGCAGCCCAGGACTAAGCCATCTAGCCAATGCTTATCCTAAACCCCCATAACACTAATCCTAATTCATAATGCAAAATTATATTAAAAATAGGAAAAGTAAATGTAAGTACACCTGCAAAATAAGTGTTAGCTAAACACACATAAAACCAAAGTAGTTATATCTATAATTTGAACTTAGCACCCACATGGGTAACCCTATCTAACTTGGATTATGCTTATGGGCTTAAGCAACCTCAAAGAGAGCATTTATATTTATTTTTTAATGATTAAGCACAATCCCTTGCAAAAAATAATGTTAGACTATCAACGACCTAACGTCCAACCTACGATCCATATTCCTAACATCCAGCCTAAAAATATTACATCACAAAACAAAACACAACATCAACCATACAATCAACACATCGACCTAACCTAATTCTAAGGTCGGTGACCTAGTATTCTAGTGTGTGAAAAAAGGGTTTGTGTGACAAGACATTACTAGGCTTCTTTAGTTTAAGTTTCATTTGGAGTTTGAATTTGTTTAAAATTTTCCTTTAGCTGGTTTCAATTTAAATGATTTAATGATTTATTTTCCATTTTTATTTTACTTTTATTTAGTTAAAGTGATATTTAGATTTTCAAGAATGAAGAGTAGAATGAATTCCATTTTGGATGGAACTCAGCATATTCTACATTCTAACTCCTTAAGAGTCTAACTAAGGTCCTAAAGTATCTTAATTAGCCCATTTGAATTTATGTGATTGATTTTATTTGATTAATGTTTGTTTGATTTAAATTAGATTTTTAAAATTTGATTTTACATAATCTTCATTTATTTTGATTGATTAATTTTGGATTAGATATTTTGATTTAATTAAATTTTGATAATTCAATATCCTTAATATCTAATGAAGTTTAAGTTTATTTAATTTCATATATTCTGATTGATTAATTTTGGATTAGATATTTTGATTTAATTAAATTTTGATAATTCAATATCTTTAATATCTAATCTTTTCTTTTCTTTTTTTGGTTTTAATTTCATATGATTATTGTCATTTCAATGTTTGTTTAAATTCATTGATTTTTATTATTTTATTTGAGTTTGATTTGGATTGGTGAATGTATTTTAATTTACTTATGATTTATTTGAAGTTTAATGTGTTCTTTCATTTGAATTCTAATTAAGGGTTTAACTTATTAAATTTAGCCATCTAGTTTATATAAATGATTATCTCTTTAGCTTAATGATTATTCTCTTATCTTAGTTCAATAGGTTTGTTTATTTGGATTTTATTTTTGTTTAACTTATTTTGGTATTGATTGAAATTTGGAGTAATTGGATATGATTTAATAAATTTCGAGTTTATACTTAATTTTATGTATATTTGATTTGATTATGATATTTAGAATATGAATTATACAAGTTTGCTCATGTTTTTTAATTGTCTATGTCCCAAGGGATGTGAGTTTATATATATATATATATATATATATATATATATATATTTTGAATTAGTTAAGAATTCCTCCAAAATTTTATATGAATAACTAATCAAATAAAACTTAGCCAATTGTAATAGTTGAGTTAATTATAATTAAGGATATGTCACATAACTAAATTTTCTTTTTGATTTTAGAATCAACATATAACAATAAGAGATTAAATTGATTTTATAATTAACTTTCATAAATTTTGTTCAAACAACTTTTTATATTCGATTATAATATTTATAATACTATTGGTTTAGTTAATTTTTTTCTCCTTTTATACTAAGTTTTACTTATATTTTATGATAATTTAATTTGAACTTTTTTTTGTTTGATCACATATTATTTCTTTTTTTGTTTTGTTTGGAATTCTAAAGATTGATTAACTCCTTTTTTAGATTTGATTGAATTTAATAATAAATAAAATAAGGTGGATTAATCATTATCATTCAATCAAAAATCAAATGGCCCATGAGTTAATCATGGCTTGATAGATGGAATCAAATCACTACGCCATTCGACTAATCAAAACTATTCATTTCAAACACATAAAATAAATAGTTTTGCTTTGGTCTCTAAACTCTCCAAAATTAAAAGTAAAGTGCATGGGTTCTAAAGGTTGGATCTAACTGATGCGCATTCAACACATCAAACATAAGATCCCTAAGGCTTTCTAAGCGTTTAAGAATTGTACCTCACTAGAGCTAATGTCTAGTGGATTCTGACGAAGAGGTGGCTTCATTTAGATGAAACAAAACCCTATTGAGATGCTTGTTGGGTTTAATTAATACTTCAGCTAGCATTCCTTTTCTTTGCTCATATGGTTCACTTTAAATGCTTCATGACTGATTGAAGATATTGTTCATTGAATTGGTCAATTTGAGCGACTTTGAGACATGAGGGAGCTTGCGGATGTTTCTAGGCTTGCCTCCTCACTAAGTATCCCATAAGCTCACTCACAGCTACTTACGAGCTTCATCATTCTGGAAAAATAGTTAGAAGCAAGGCTGGAGGAAATATCTCCCTTACATGCACTTGGGTTGTGTAGAAGAGTAGTTCAAATGGAGGCCAATGGAGGAAACGGATGGAGAATTGGAGGTAGTGGAATGCAGTCTACAAGAAAGGAAGGAGGTTCAACATATAAAGAGATTAAAGTTACAGCTGTATTTTCGTAACAAAATATAGAGAAGATGAAGTGTTGTCTGCCTAATAGAGGAAGAGGGTGAGAAGAGAGAGGCTCGATGCTATAGCACGATACTGTTGAACTGAAAATGAGAGGGACGAGAAGAATTCCTGTAGCCGGAACAAGTTTAAAGAGGATTAGATTTTCCATTCAGTTGGAGAGATGGATATTCTCACAGGTTATAGTGCCTCTTGACCTATGGGCTTGGGGATGAAGCTTTCCTGTGGATAAGAGTGTCAAGCATGAGTCTCTTGCTTGATGCCTGCACAAGTAAAGAGAGGGAGGTGTGTGGATAGCCTTTGAATCGATCGAGGAAATCAGAACCGGCAAGAGGATGAGATCTTTTCATGTGATATGGAGAGTGAGATGGATGAACAAAGGGACTCCAATCCCATGTAGCCTTGATCGATGGAATAAGATCAGAGGATGGCTTTGACTACTGCATGAAGGAAGATGCAAGAGAGGTCGAGCTTCTCTTAAAAAATGGCAAGGATGAGAGGCTCATGCAGAGAAAAAAGCCACTTTCTCTCTTGTTCCTGTCCAGTTCATGGGGATGAAAATGGAAGAGGAGATGGTATTCGACAGTAGAAACATGGAAAAGAGTCTTAGCCCATGATTGATGTTTTATATTTTTATTTTTTGTCAGAGATTGGAGGCTCTGTATGGATAGAGAGGGAGAGAGAGATGGCTTGCGTGCTCCAAGCGGGTAAGATAAGATATTTTATTTTATTTTATTTTTTTTAAAAGCTGGAGAGTAGTTTACATTTGAATTGAAAATAAAAAATTTATTTGAGATTCACGTGAAAAAAAAGACTTGATGCTTTTGCTAGCATTAATAAAAGAGTGATGTCCAAATTTATTATTATTTTATTTTAATTTTTAACGGATAAATATGGCATGAGAATGATAACATCTATTCTTGATAAATAAATAAATATTTTTTGTCTTGGTGTCACGTGATTAAGGATGGAATTTTTTTTGTTATTGTGTTTTTTTATAGACTTATTCCTTTTTTTATTTATAAATCTTCACAATTTTTAATAGTTTTGATATTATAGTTTTAATTTAACTGAAGTCTATAAATTATATATACCATAATTAATTATTATTCAAATTGTGTATTTATTATTTATTTAGTAGTTAATTATTTTGATTTAATTTTAATCAAATTTATATTTGATGTTCAAATTTAATTATATTTCTATTTCAATTATACAATGACAATGTTGTTTATTTTTTTATTATATGATTGATTTTCTAATTTTGATAGTTTGATTTGCTTGCTAATTAAATTTTGTTTCACTTTGGCTTAATTGATTTAAATGATCAATTTGGCTCAATTATGGTGTGTTTGGGTTACACTCAAGTTCGATTAAGTGTTTAAGATGATTTGGAGTAATTGATCTCACGATTTGTAGATTTAGATTTAAGCCCATTTTGACCAAAATTGGGCTTAATACATTGAACTTATTTGAGTTAAATGATCAAATTTATTAAATTAAACCCAATGGTTAGCTAACTTTTATCTAATTATAAATTTAAAATGATTTTGGATGTTTGATTTGAATTAATTTTCAATTTAATTTGTATTTACATTTAATAGCATCCATGTGGGTCTACTTGTGTTGGGTGGCCAAATCAACCCATTTGGATCTTCATTAAATTTATATTTAGTTTTAGACTCAAACATGTTCATTTGATAATTTTGAGTCTTTGGTATCAATTTGATCAAATTTTAATTTGTTGACTTTTGTCTTAGTGGAGCCCACGTGGGTCAACTCTAGGTCAAATGACCTATTTGCTATTTTGTGTCCCATCTTGATTTCTTTTTTAGTCTGTTTGTGTTTATGCATTGATTTCATTTTTTGATTCAATTTAATTTAGTTTAATTTTGATTTAATTCAATTTTATTTTGACTTAGGTGATTTGGAGCTTATTTGTATATTTTGGGTCAAATGGGTTATGTTAGGTTTGACCTTAGCTTGATTGATTTGATTGTAGATTTTGGTATGGCTTGAAGTGAATTGAAGGATTGATTAATTTTTTGAGAAAATCAATTGAGTTAGGTTTGATTTGGATGAGATTTAGCTAAGTCCATGAAATTAGCTTGAGTTTGGATTTGGATTTTATTTGATTTTGATTTAGGTTTGGATCATGATTTAAAGTTGAGTTTGAGTTTCAATTTGATAAATTGATTGAAGGTTTGAATTGATCTTTGAGAAAATCAATTGAATTTGGATTGATTTGGATTTAGCTAAGGCTAAGTCTATAAGATAAATCATAGGGCTTAGGAAGGATTTTGATTTTGGATTCAATCATGGGCTTCAATCATTTGATTTGGATTTGAATTTATATTTCTATATTTGAATTGAATTTGAGTTTTGGTTTCAGAAGGTGAACAAAGGTCAGATTTAGGCTATAGAGTAGGTGAGTCTCCTTAATCCCTATGGCATAGCCTAATCTATGGTTAACCCTCTAAGTCTTTAGGCTTAGGTTAAGTGTTCACCTAATTGCTAGAAGTGTCTTATGATTAAAGAAGTCTTAGTGTCTAGAAGACTCATAGGACTAAGAAAAAGAGGTTAAGAACTCACTCCAAAAGTGAGGTCAACAAAAGGACCCCACTAGGGGTGGTGTAACTGACAAGGCACACCGCACATATTGGCGTTGACCGAGATGATCAACAACATCCAAAAGATTGCAAGCACTAATGAAAATGATCTATGCCAAAGTTTAAAGGTAGATAGAATCACGATCTTGGTAAGTAACTCAACTTATGCCAAGGGCATAAGAGAACAAACTAGATTTGGTTGGAATTTCATGTTAAGGACATGAAGGAAGATCCGATAAAGGATCACACATGCATTGGGCATGACATGTGAGAGGTTTATGCTGAGGGCATAAAAGGAGAAATCCACTAAGGATTGAGTATATGAACCTTCCACTAGGAAGCGGTTCAATCCATGGACATATGGATTTGAGTTTGATTATGAATATGATTTGTTTTATGGTGTCTCCGCTAGGGATAAGAATATGTAACCCACTGGGGATCAAGATTGAATTAATTTTAATTTATTTTATATTAATTGATATGAGCATATCCTAGGGATATGGATTTGAACTAGGGATTGAGAATGTGAACCTTCCACTAGGAAGTAGGTTGAGCTATCTCTAGGGATAAGAGTTTGATTGGATTTCTTATGGCTCCACTAGGAGAATGATTTTGAATTGAGGGTACATCCACGGACATAGCACGGTTGAATTTGTTAGGTTTTAGATTTTGATTTAGGCTCCACTAGGGAGACTAATCTGATTTTCGCCTCACTGGGGTGAAGTTTGGTTTGTTCGATATGTTTAATTTGACTCCGCTAGGAATGTTGGTTTTAAATTTGGTTGCATAAAAGAAGAAGCGAGAAGGTCAGGCTTCTCTTTAAAAAAATGGTGAGGATGAGAGGCTCATGCATGAGGAGAAAGAGCTCCTTCTCTTATTCATCAGTTCATGGGGATGAAAATCGAGGAGGAGATGGTATTGACAACAAAAACATGGAAAGGAGTCTCACTGTGCTATTTTTTTTACTCGGGATGGGAGGCTCTATGGAGAGATAGAGAGAGAGAGAGAGAGAGAGAGAGAGAGAGAGATGGCTCGCATGCTCCAAGTGGGTAAGATAAGATATTTTATTTTATTTTAAATCTAGAGTGCATGTTTTCATTTGAATAATAAATAAAAAAATTTATTTGAGATTCCGTGAAATAAAAAGAGACTTGATGCTTTTGCTAGCTTTATTAAAAGAGTGATGTCAAAATTTATTATTATTTTATTTTATTTTTTAATGAGATAAACGTGGTATGAGAATGATAGCATACATGCATAATATATATATATATATATATATATATATATATATATATATATATATATATATATATATATATATATATATATATATATATATATATATATATATATATTTCTCTTGTATTGACTAAGGATAAATTTTTTTTGTTATTGTTTTTTTTTTTGACTTATTCTTTTTATTTATAAATCTTCACAATTTTAATAATTTTGATATTATAGTTTTAATTTAACTAAAGTTTATAAATTATATATACTATAATTAATGATTATTCATATTATATATTTATTATTTATTTAGTAGTTAATTTTTATGATTTAATTTTAACCAAATTTATATTTGATGTTCAAATTTAATTATATTTCTATTTTAATTATAAAATGACAATGTTGATAGTTTTTTTTAATTATATGATTGATTTTCTAATTTTATAGTTTGATTAGCTTGCTAATTATATTTTGTTTCAGTTGGGCTTCATTGATTCAAATGATCAATTTGGCTCAATTATTGTGTGTTTGGGTTACACTCATGTTTGATTAAGTGTTTAAGATGATTTGGAGTAATTGATCTCACTTGATTTGATGTAGATTTAGATTTAAGCCCATTTTGACTAAAATTGGGCTTAATGGGCCAGATTGGACTTATTTGAGTTGAATGATCAAATTTATTAAATTAAACCCAATGGTTGGCTAAATTTTATCTAATTATAAATTTAAAATGATTTTGGATGTTTGATTTGAATTAATTTTCTATTTAATTTGAATTTAGATTTAATTGGATCATTTGGTCTACTTGGGTTGGGTGGCCAAATCAACCCATTGGATCTTCATTAAATTTAGATTTGTTTAGTTTTAGACTCAAAATGTTCATTTGATGATTTTGAGTCTTTGGAGTGGCTCAATTTGATCAAATTTTAATTTGTTGATTTTGTCTTAGTGGAGCCCACATGGGTCAACTCTAGGTGAAATGACCTATTTGCTATTTTATGTCCCATCTTGATTTCTTTTTTAATCTATTTGTGCTTATGCATTGATTTCATGTTTTTGATTCAATTTAATTTAGTTTAATTTTGATTTAATTTGATTTATTTGGACTTAGGTGATTTGGAGCTTATTTGAATATTTTGGGTCAAATGGGTTAGGTTAAGTTTGATCTTCGCTTGATTGATTTGATTGTAGATTTTGGTATGGCTTGAAGTGATGATTGAAGGATTGATTAATTTATGATAAAATTAATTAATTTAAGTTTGATTTGGATGAGATTTGGCTAAGTCGATGAAATTGGCTTAAGAGTTTTGATTTGGATTTTATTTGATTTGGATTTTGGTTTGAGTCATGATTTGAAGTTGAGTTTGAGTTTGAATTTGATAAATTGATCAAAGGTTTGAATTGATCTTTGAGAAAATCAATTGAATTTGGATTGATTTGGATTTGGCTAAGGCTAAGTCCATAAGATAAATCATAGGGCTTAGGAAGGATTTTAATTTTGGATTCGATAATGGGATTCAGTCATTTGATTTGGATTTGAATTTGGATTTTGATATTTGAATTGAATTTGAGGTTTGGTTTGAGAAGGTGAACATAAGTCAGATTTAGGCAATAGAGTGGGTGAGTCTCCTTAATCCCTAAGTCATAGCATAATCCTATGGTTAACCCCTAAGTCTTTAGGCTTAGGTTAAGTGTTCACCTATTCTCTAGAAGTATTTTATGACTAAGGATATCTTATTATCCAGAACACTCATAGGCCTAAGAAGAAGAGGTTGAGAACTCACTCCAAAAGTGAGGTCAACATAAGGACCCACAATAGGTGTGGTGTAACTGACAAGGCACACCGCACATATTGGCGTTGATCGAGATGATCAACAACATCCAAAGGATTGCAAATACTAATGAAAATGATCTATGTTTAAGTCTGAAAGGTAGATAGAATCATGATCTTAGTGCAATGCAACTCAACTTATGCCAATGGCATAAGAGAACAAAGTAGATTTGGTTGGAATTTCATGTTAAGGACATGAAGGAGATCCGCTAAGTGATCACACATGCATTGGGCATGACATGTGAGAGGTTTATGCTGAGGGCCTAAAAGGAGAAATCCACTAAGGATTGAGTATATGAACCTTCAACTAGGGAAGCAGGTTCAAGCTATTCGTTGGGGATATGGATTTGAGTTTGATTATGAATATGATTAGTTTTGGTGTGTCTCCACAGAGGATAAGAATCTATAATCCACTAGGTATCAAGATTGAATTAATTTTAATTTATTTTATTTTAATTGATGTTGAGGCATATCTGCTAGGGATATGGATTTGAATCTGCTAGGGATTGAGAATGTGAACGTTCCACTAGGGAAGAAGGTTTGGGCTACTCGCTGGGGATAAGTGTTTGATAGGATTTCTTATGGCTCTACTAGGGAGAATGATTTTGAATTGAGGGTTCATCCTCTGGGGACATAAGCCTGGTTGAATTTATTAGATTTAGATTTTGATTTAGGCTCTACCAAGGAGACTAATCTAATTTGCACCTCGCTGGGGTGAAGTTTAGTTTGTTCGATATGTTTAATTTGACTCCACTAGGAAGGTTGGTTTTGAATTTGGTTTGTTATCGACCCTGCCTATGTGTGATGGACCCACTGAGAAGGAGCCACAGATTCTTTATCCTATTTTAGATTTACAAATTTAAAGGGGTAGTCCAACTACCATAGGGTAGGGCTATCCGACCTAAGTGTTGCCTTTGATTGTGCAATGTACTTGGAAGAAGTGTAGACTTATGTCTTCCAAAGTAGGGATGTCATTGGGGTGATCTGATAATATAAATCGAACCCAACTAAGGCGTTAGAGTGCCATTGAGGATCTTACCTCAACTCAAGAGTAGTCTTGATGATTAATTTGTTTTATATTGATTTGATTTGATTTAATTTAATTTGGTGTGTTAAGTTGTGGACCTATTGGTGTGATGGACCCAGAGAAGGGCTATGTCGGCCTTTCCCTATCTCAGATTTATAAGTCTAAAAGGGTAGTCTACCAGCCATAGGATTGGACTATCCGACCTAAGGGTTACCTTCCGGTGTGCAAGGGTTGTGCTAAAGAAGAAAGCGTATCAAACTTACATCTTTCAAAATGGGGAACAATCACTATGGAGACTTGCTGATGGCACAACAAATCAAACGACCTAAGGTGACTAAGTGAATCTTTGAAGACTTATGTCAGCTTAATAGTAGTCAGGATTAATTTGATTTGATGGATCCCATCGGTGTGCAATGGACTGCACTGAGAAGGGGCTCTGTCGGCCTTGGCCTATCTCAGATTTACCGATCCAAAGGGGTAGTCTAAGGGTAAGACTATCCAACCTAAGGGGTGCCTTTCAGTATGCAATGACTATACCATGAAGAAAGTGTAGTAGACTTACATCTTCCTAAGCAGGGACCAGCCACTAGGGTGATCCATTGATGTATAACAGATCGAACCCAACCTAGGGCTGCCCATCGATGTGTAACAGTCATGCTAGAAAGAATGTGTAGCAGACTTACATCTTCTAAAGAGAGAACGACTGCAAGGGTAACCTGTTCGTGGCAAAATATATTGAACCTGACCTAAAGGAGACTACTAAGAGAGTGTTGTGGGGGACTTATCTCAACTCAAGAATAGTCAGGCGATTCCTATAGGGAGTTTTGCTAACAATGCTCTTGTTGACTTCATTTATGGAGGGATTTATCAACTTTTCCATCATAGATCTAGGGCTCTTGTAGACACTAAGAGCTCCTTAGTCTTAAGACACTTCTAGTGATTAGGTGAACACTTAACCTAAGCATAAAGACTTATAAGGGTTAGCCATAGGAATAGGTTATGCCTTAGGGACTTAGGAAGACTTACCTACCTATAGCCTAAACCCAATCTATGATTTCCTCCTCAAACCAAAGCTCAAATTCAACTCAAATACCAAATCTAAATCTAAATTCCAAAGCAAATGATTGAAACCCATAATCAAATCCAAAAATCGAAACCCTTCCTAAGCCCATTGATTTCATCTTATGAACTTAGCCTTAACCAAATTCAATTAATTTTCTCCAAGATCAATTCAATCTCTCAATCATTTATCAAATCCAAATCCAAATTCCAAACCAAATGATTAGAACCCATGATCAAATCCAAAATCAAAATCCCTCTCAAAGCCTTATGGTGGAATTCCATAAACCTAGTTAAATCTGCACCCAATTTAACCCAAATTTGATTGATCTCTTCATGAATCATTTATATCTTCATTTATACTCACAAACATAAATGAGATATAAACTCAAATAGCCAAAACTAAATCAATGTAAATCAAACCAAGCTAAATCCCCTCTTAAGCCCTATGGACCTATCTCCATAAGCTTAGCCAAATCTCATACAAATCAACCCAAAATCAATTGATTTCTTTATAAACCTATTACTCCATCATTTATACTCATAAATTTAAATGAAACCCACCTTCCAATGACCAAAAATAAATCAAACTAAATCAATTCCCTACTTAAGCCCTTTTGACCTACATCCTTAAGCTTGGTCAAATTTGCTTCCAAACCACTCCAAACTCAAATGATTTTCTCATGAATCATTTATATCTTCATTTATATTCTTAAATATAAATGAAATATAAATTCAAATAGGCAAAACCAAATCCAAAATCAAGTCAAAATCCAATTTATACCCTTTAAGATAATTTCTTGGACTTAACCAAATCCTATCCAAATCAAGGCAAAACTAATGGATTTTCTCTTAAATCAATCATTCCTTCAATCATCTATCTAAATATAAATGAAAACTACAATCATCAAGCCAAATCAAAATCAACTCAAGTCAAATCCAACCTAGCCCATTTGACTTGAAATATTCAAATGAACCAAAACTCATTTGAACCAAAACCAATTGCAATTAAATTTATATGTCAATCTCACATCCATATAAAACCAAATTAAATTAAACTCAACTCAAAATCAAGCCAACTAAACATAATTAGCTCACTTGACCCAAAGTGGCCAATTTGGCCTACATGAACCAAAATTCAATTCAATTCAAATCAAAGTGAATTAAGCCAATCCAAACTTCATGTCATGATTGTTGATCATCCTAGGTTAATCAATTGGCATGAATTGGGTCAAACAAGTCAACCTTTTGTTGACCAAGTCAACCCTTTAATCCATATGAACTCAAACTAGCCAAATTACAACTTAAACCAAATTGATTGCAACCAATGGCTCAAGTTCATTCCAAATTCATTATTGAACTTGACCAAAGCCATAATTGAGCCCAATTTGACTAGTTGGTCAACCTAACCCAACATAGCCCAAATTGACCTAAAGGATCAAATTGGCCAAAATACAAATTAAATCCAAATTGATTCAAACCAATGCCTATAATTATTTTCAAATAACTAATTGAACTTGAACCAACACCCAACCCAAGCAAATTTTGTTAAATTGGTCAAATTGGTCAACTTGACACATGATCCTCCCAAATTCCTATGAACACTTGAACGAGCACACCACCACTCCAAATGGTCAACTCTCACACCCTTCTACTAATTAGCTAATTTGGTGATTCCCTCAATTGAGCTCCCAAGCCATTTGATCAAAATAGCCAAATAAACTAGCCAAATCTCAAAAATGAGAGGATATACCCTCTTTATTCTCAATCAAATCTAAGACACACTTGATTCAAACCTAGCAAGAGCACACACTATAGTGATTTCCAAGGTTTCTCTCCCACTTCCTCTATCAATTTATGAAAAAAATTTAAATAGGGATCCCAATCCAATTGCCATTTTGCTCAAACCTCCATCAAAGTGCAATTAACCCCACACACCATCCTTAGAAGCAAGAATGAATTCTCCCAAGCTTCGATGATGAGGGTATTTGCTCAGCTGACCACTTCCATCTAGGTACCTTGGCCTTCAATCAAACTCAAATCAAAGCTTGTGCCACCAATAAGGCTTTATTTCACTAAATGAAGCTTTTCAATCTTTGGAACCTCTAAGCTCTGAGGTATGCCATTGAAACTAACCTTTAGCTTAAAATGGTTTGGAGCTTTTTTGAAGAAAAGTTGCATGTCCAAGATTTCCACCTTTAGATATCTTCTTTTTGCTTCTAATCATGTGGAATTGGTTGATCTCCATTGAGCTGAAGCAAGCTTAGATCGAGCAATGAATGTGGGCCTCTAGATCTCTCTCATCTTGACTTGGAGGAGAGATAAGTCATGGGCTTCTAGCATGATCAAAATGGATGGTCTCTCAAATCATGCTAGATCAACCAATTAATCTTACTTAGCGAGTTTGATCATTGGTCATCAATCTTTTAATCAAACGGCTCATGAGAAAGTGCATCCACCTCTGGCTAACTCAGCTATGCGGTGTGATAACTTAAATAACCAATCTCATTGTGCCATGTGGAAAGCATGCCGTGTCAGCATGCCACATTGCACCGATAGGATTAGGGCTTCAATTAGGGTTAAGTAATCCATTTTTAATGCTAAAATTTCCAAAATTCATAACTAATTATAGAAAAATCTGAAAAATACAAATGAGGGCTCATTCTAAAGTTATTTTAGAGAGGAAACCATTAAAATTATTCTTAATTAATTTTGAATTGTAATTTTGGCTTAATTAAGGTTTAATTAAAAACTAATTAGCTTAATTACTCCTAAATTAATCATCCAATTGATTTCAAACTTTTTTGAGGATGTTTAGGGGATGACCTCACCTATTTTTTATTGGAATATATTGGTTGGTTAATTAGGAAATTGATTGATTAATCCTAATTACCTTCTTAACTTAATTAATTGATAATTAAATATATGAAGTAATTAATTCATTATTTGGACTCCTTAATTCTGTTGAAGCACGAGCTTAGGGAATGAGATTGGGGCTTCTCCCTAATCCTTTCCCTAATTTTCCATCTTTTCATCCAAAAATACTAATTAATGATTGTTAATTAATCAATGACTTAATTGGCTAAATTAAAACTCAACTATATGAATTCATGCTTGATTAAATGGATAACTTATGGAATTAGGTTGGGACCTCTTTTGAACCTTTTTCTCTTAAGTCCATCTCATTTTGAAAAGATAATCAAAAGTTGATAATTAAGATAGAAAAATGAATTAATGGACTAATCCTTTGATCAATTAAATTAAAATTTTAATTAAATCTAATTTCCCTAATTAATCTTTGGGTAGTTCTTTAGGTGTTCAATAATAAAGAAATAATGAAATTATGGTTAGCTCACATGTGTGAGAAAACCATAAAAGTAATTAAGTGAGTTCCTAAAGCTTAATTAATTAATGATTGTGAGCTAATTGCATTAAGCCCCTTTAATGCCATAGGAGCATTGCTATTTACTTTTCAATTTATTTGCATATCATATTAGCTCATAATTTTTTAATTAATTACCTTTAGGTAACATAGGTAAGGGTTTAATTAATTGATTTAATCCATGCTTAACTTAACCAATTCATAAAATCAACCTAATTACTTTTCATTAAATCAAATTAATTCACATATGGGAATGGGATTAGGATTAGCAAATCTTTCTCACATTTCTTAAATCAAATAAAACATGAAAATGGCATTAAGGAACTTTGGTTTGTTTTAAATGACCTTGTTTAATATGATTGTCCTTAGGAATTAATTAGATTGAATGAAATTATGTGCTTATGTTCTTTTATTTCTCTTCAATTGTATTAAATGTTGTATGCCACTTGTAATCATGCATTCATCCTTTTCAAAAATTAATCAAATAAAATGACTTCTTTTATGTCAAGTTGCATGTGTTGGCTTAAATTAAAAATATGTTTGGCTATTATCACTATTAAATAGAAAATTAAATGTAAAGTATATAAATCAACTATAACACATAGAGTAATGATAATTATGAGTATTTATAAGCTTGTATGTGGTTACAACTTAGAACATGTGATTTGAAGTTCTCTTTTCTTTAATCTTCATGAATTCACATAAGGATACGAATATTAACAAGTGTATAGTTCATTTGTAAAAGACACCAATTGCTTGGGTTTATTCTTATGTATATCCATGTCAGAATTTAGATATAATTTAGCTCACATGTATAAAAAATATGAAAATATAATTCTTACATGGTTTACATTCTTATAGTTGGTTGTGCACTCATGAGTATTTAAGAATAGTGGGTATATTTAGTCTGGATGCTCGAGGACACATGGCTTTAAGTATCCTTAAGGAGGTTCCTACCTCATTCTCCTAATCAAACAATGGTGAAGTACTTGCTTATAACTTTTATACACTTGTGTGTGCATTTGGCTAATGAGTGAAATGCTAACCATATTCCATATGCATAATTCAAAACAAAAAATATATAATTTTTTGCATGATTTCCATTCTTATAGTTGTTTATACATCCACATGTATTTAAGAATAGGGGGTATATCTTGCCTGGATACCTGGGGACGCATAGCTTTAAGTAGCCCCAAGGAGGTTCCTACCTCATTCACATGGTCAAACAATGGTGAAGTACTTTCTTGGAAATTTCATACATTTGAATGTGTATTTAGCTAATGAATGAGAATCCTCTTTTTTAAAAACATCATTCATGCATCCCACATTTAAGTGTGCCAAAAAAAATTTGTATATATAGATATGTTTAGGACTTAATCATATGCATGCTACATATGAGGAAAGAAATGAACAAACATGTGTTGTGTGATAGTAATTAACTCCAATTAATCTTAAGATGCCTTTCTTGTTGAATAAGATTATTTAAAGTGAACCTAAACTTAGGATTAATTAAAATATATAATAAGGCATTCATTAAATAGAATTGATTAATTAATATGCTAAGGGATGCTTAAAATAAATATAAAAGCTCTCTCTTTTTTTGCTTAACCCATAAGCATAATCTAAATGGACATGTGGACTTGGTTACCCTTATCATCTAAGTCCAAATTATAATATCTTCTTGGTTTGTATGGTGTGTTTAAACATACTTGTCTTTGCGGTATACTTAGATTTTCTTTTATATATTTTAATGTAATTTTGCATTAGAAATAAAGATTAGTGTTATGGGAGATTAGGATGAGTGGAGGCTAGAAGGATTTGTCTTGGAAGAGTGATGCCTTTAAGCAACAAATTTCTGGAATGAAGGAGACATAAAATAAAAGAAATGAAGGTTTATTTTAGTTTAGTTTATTGTAGTTTAGGTTTTGGTTTATTATATTTTCTTTATTTTAGGTTTTGGTTTTGTTTCATTAGTTTAAGGATTGGGCTTTATTTTTATTTATTTTAGGGTTTTGGTTTAGTTTATTTTAGGTTTAGGTTTAGGCTTTTATTTAAGTTTAGTTTCTTTTAGCTTAGGTTTAGGTTTATTTTATTTTGTTTATTTTAGATTTATGTTTTTTTTAGTTTAGGGTTTAAGTTTTATTTTTTAATTAGTTTTAGGTTTTATTTTTAGGTTTATTTTTTAGGTTTAGGTTTTTATTTAGTTTTATTTTATTTTATTGTATGTTTATTTTATTTTATTTTTGTATAGTTTTTATTTTATTTAGGTTTTTATTTTTAGGTTTATTTCATATTTTAGTTTTGTTTAGGTTTTTATTTATTTATTTCAGTTTAGTTTTTATTTTTATTTTATTTTATTTTTATGTTTAGGTTTTAGTTTAGGTATTTATTTTATTTTATTTTTTTTATTTTTTTAGGTTTAGGTTTTTTTATTTATTTTATTTTTATGTTTTACGTAGTTTAGGTTTAGGTTTTTAGGTATTTAGGCTATAGGGTTCACAGTTTAGGGTTTAGGGTTTTTGTGTTTAGGGTTTAGGGTTTTAAGGTTTAGGGTTAGTTTTAAGGTTATGGATTTTTTTATTATTTTTTATGTATTTTAAGGGTTTAGGATTTAGGTTTTAGGTTTAGGGTTAAGGTTTTTATTTAGGGTTTAAGGCTTTTGTTTTTTTAATAGAGAATAAATTCATTCAACATTTCTTCTTCTGATTACATCAATGAAGTAACCTCCATGTTTTAGGATAGAAGCGATGACATAGATAAAAAAATAATATAGAAACAAATTTAAAACCTTAGAATTAGAACGTCTTTCTATAAAGACATAGTTCCATAAGCGTTCTTGGTTTCTCCTTCTCATCAAAGCCACCCTAGCTTACCTATTTGAGGGATCCATAATCATATCCCCGATCTCTCCCTCCACCACCACCAATGTAACCTCTTTCCTCACATTTATCCATTTATTCTCCATATCCATCACCACTCGATAATTAATGTCAACCATCACCTCCACCCTAGATCTAGGTATTTGATTGATGGTGATGTTCATCATCAAGGTTTGCCCATTCTTAGCATTTTAGTTTAGGTTTATTAGGTTTAGTGTTTAAGTTTATTTTTAAATTTTTTTTTAGTTAAGTTTAGGTTTAGTATTTGGGGTTTAGGGTTAAGGGTTTAGGTTTAGGTTTATGATTTATTATAGTTTATGCTTTTTTTTTTAGGTTTAGGGTTATTTAAGGTTTAGAGTTTATTTTATTTTATTTATGGTTTTATTTTTAGGATTAGTGTTTAGGGTTTAGGTTTAGGGTTTTTTAGGGTTTATTTTAGGTTTAGATTTAGGGTTTAGGGTTGTAGGTTTAGGGTTTAGGGTTTATGGTTAGTTTTAAGGCTTAGGGTTTAGGGTTAGGATTTTTTTATTTTTTAAATTTTTAGAGTTTAGGGTTTAGGGTTTAGTGTTTAGGGTTCAAATTTTGGGTTAGTATTTAAGGATTTTGTTTTTTTAATAGAGAACAAATTAAAATTTAGCATTTCTTCTTCTCTATTTCATTAACCAAGTAGTTTTCTTGACATAGATCTTAGGTCAAATGCCTTAGATTTAGTCTCTTATAAAGACATAGTTCCATAAGCGATAGTGTTTCTTATTTTAGTTATTTAGCCTCTGGTGATCCACCATCATATCCTTGATCCTCAGCCACCACCATGTTTTAGGTTTTTCCATATTGCTCGACCACCACCTTTATCCAGGTTAGATATTTATTAGTTTTTTTTGCCTTTTTTTAGATCAAGGCATTTTGATGTTTTTTTAGGTTATGCCCATTCTTAGGATTTAGGCTTAGGTTTATTTGGTTTTAGGGTTCAGGTTTATTTTTTAATTTATTTAGTTACTTTAATTTTAGATTAAGGGTTTGGTGTTTAAGGTTTATGGTTTACTGTTAAGGCCTAGGGTTTAGGGTTTAGGTTTTTTTTTTTAATTTTAAACTCAAATTATTCCATAATAGACAAGAAATTACCAAATTAAATAAGACATTACCCTTAACTAATAGAATATAGTAAAATTTAATTCAAAATTTACAAAATAATATTTCAAAATTGATTTAACTCCAGTAATAAAATTTTATTTTATAGGTTTAAAGCTTAGTCAAATAAGCAAAAACCATATCATCATCGATTATTATTTTCTTCTCTTTATTGATAGCAGGGTTAGTAGATAAGAGTAGCGAAGCATCAAGCATAGGGTACATCAAATTTACTAGGATCTTTCAAATGCTCCTTAACCTTCTATTTTGTGGGTATGTGTCGGTTGTTTATGATGAGGACATTTATAGCGTTGATGAACATGTGGGATGCTACAAGGGTGGGATAAGTGAGGGCTGAGAGAAGTGATCATTAAAGGGTTGCCAAAACTTATCGATGAGATCATCTTAGTGAGGTTCCAGACTAAACACAACCATCATCATACAGGCTCGATAAGGCCATAAGAGAATGGCCTAGTCCCATTAGGAGAAAGCCTCTAAAATCCCACTAATCACCTTTTTCCTCAGCTGTCGGGTGATAATTTGTACAAAACCTTGAAGAAAGAGGTCTGTGAAGGATCCAAACCAATGTTACCTGGGGGAACCATAACATCAATAGGTGCAACAAGACGAACATGGGCAAGAGCACCAACTTTCTATTTCTCAACCTCTTCGCTGACTTCTTTAAGATCAACTGTCATTAAAATCAGCCCAATAATGGTTTAGGGTTTAGGGTTTAGGCTTTTGTGGTTTATACTTTTAGGGTTTAGGGTTGAGGGTTAAGGTTTAGGTTTTAGAGTTTTGGGTTTACAGTTTAGGGTTTAAGGTTTATGGTTTTGGGTTTAGGGTTTTTTAAGGTTTAGGGTTTAGGGTTTAGGGTTGTAGGTTTAACATTGTATGTTTAAGATTTAGGGTTTGGGGTTTAAGATTTATAGTTTAGGTTTTTTTTTTTACTTTTTAAAATAAGTAAACTGGTAGGTTGATGTTTATTTAATTTATTTTTTATTTATTTTAGTTTATTTTATTTTTTATTTTTGTTTAGGATTATTTTGTTTATTTAGTTTAGTTCATTTATTTATTTTTAGTTTAGAGTATTTATTTTACTTTATCTTTTAGGTTTAGGTTTAGGTTTACTTTTTAGTTGAGCTTTTTTTTTATTTTATCCTTTAGGTTTAAGCTATATTTTTGACTTTATGGTTTAGGTTTACATTTATATTTTATTTTTTTCTATTTAGGTATTAGGTTTTTATTTTAGTTTATTTTTAGATTTTATTTTTTAGTTTAGGTTTAGGTTTATTTGTAGTATATTTTATTTTATTTAGTTTAGGTTTAGGTTTAGGTTTAGTTTATTTTAGGTTTAGGTTTTGGTTTTGGTTTATTTTATTTTATTTATTATATTTTTATTTTAGGTTTAGTTTTTTTAGTTTATGGTTTTATGTTTTATTTTTTATTTATTTTGAGGTTTATTTTTTAGGTTTAGGTTTTTATTTTATCTTATTTTAGGTTTATTTTATTTTATTTTATGTTTAGTTTGTATTTTATTTAGGTTTTTTATTCTAAGGTTTATTTTATTTTTTTAGTTTAGTTTAAGTTTTTATTTATTTTATTTTGTTTATTTTTTTTTTTATTTTATTTTTTAGGTTTAGGTTTAGGTTTAGTTTAGTTTTATTTTATTTAGTTTTAGGTTTTCTTTATTTTATTTTTATTTAGTTTAGGTTTAGATTTTTAGGTTTTAAGTTTAGGGTTTTAGGATTAGTGTTTAGGGTTTTAAGGTTTATGGTTAAGGTTTAAGGTTTAGGATTTCGGGTTTATGGTTTAGGGTTTAGTGTTTAGGGTTTAGGGTTTAGGGTTTAGGGTTTGGGGTTTAGGGTTTTAGGATTAAATATTTAGGGCTTAGGGTTAAAGGTTTGGGGTTTAGGGTTAGTTTTAGGGTTTAGGGTTTAAGGTTAGTTTTAGGGTTTAGTTTAGGGTTAGTGTTTTTTATTATTATTTTTTATTATTTTTTAATTTTTAGGGTTTAGGGTTTAGATTTTAGGTTTAGGGTTCAAGTTTTTGTTTAAGGTTTAGGGTTTTTATTTTTTATTTAACAAAGTGCAAATTCAGATTCAACATTTCTTCTTTTAGTTTTTTCAACCATATCATAAAGTTTCTCCAGTTCCCATAGCCTCTCAGTAGTGGGATCCACCATTATCCCCTCCCTCCTCACCACCTAGTAACCTTTGTGAGTTCCATAGGTTTTATTTATTTTATTTTTAGGTTTTATTTAGTTTAGGTTTAGGTTTTTAGGTTTTTAGGGTTTAGGTTTTAGGGTCTGGGGTTTAGGTTTAGGGTTTAGGGTTTAGGGTTTAGGGTTTAGGGTTGTAGGTTTTAGGGTTTAGGGTTTAGGTTTAGGGTTTAAGGTTTAGGATTTAGGGTTTAGTGTTTAAGCTTTAGGGTTTAAGGTTTTTTGTTTAGGTTTAGGGTTTAGGGTTTTCGATTTGGGGTTTAGGGTTTTAGGGTTGTAGGTTTAGGGTTTAGGTTTTGGGTTAATTTTAGGATTTGGGTTTTTTTATTGACTTTAAATTTATTCCTTTTTTATTTTTATTTTATTTTATTAAGGTTTAGGTTTTAAGGTTCATGTTTTAGTTTAGGTTTATTTTTAAATTAAGTAAACCTATAGGTTTAAGTTTTTTTGTTTATTTTTAGGTTTAGTGTTTAGGGTTTAGCTTAGATGTTTATTTTAAATTATTCGATAGGTTTTTGGTTAATTAGTTTATTTACTGTATTTTTTTATTTTAGTTTATTTTATTTTTAATTTTCATTTATGTTTATTTTTTATTTATAGTTAGTTTAATTTATTTATTTTAGGTTTATTTATTTTAGTTTAGGTTTTTTATTTTAGTTTAGTTTTTTTTAGTTTTAGGTTTATTTTTTTGTTGAGATTTATTTCTATTTTATTTTTAAGGTTTAGGTTTTATTTTTTACTTTTTTGTTTAGGTTTAGATTTTTATTTAATTTAATTAAGATTAGATTTTAGGATTTTATTTAGGTTTATTTTTAGATTTTATTTTTTTAGTTTAGGATTAGGTTTATTTTTAGTTTATTTTTTTATTTAGATTAGATTTAGGTTTTGGTTTAGTTTATTTTAGGTTTAGGCTTAGGTTTTATTTATTTTAGTTTAGTTTATTTTAGTTTAGGTTTAGGTTTATTTTGTTTTATTTATTTTATTTTTGTTTTAGGTTTAGGTTTTTTTCTATTTAGTGTTTAGGATTTATTTATTATTTATTTTTAGGCTTTTTTGTTTAGGCTTTTATTTAGTTTTTTTAGGAAACCTAGATAACTAGAATTATCTTTACTGTAAAGACAGTTCCATAAATAGCAGGTCGGATCGGCCATTCTTCAGTTTCTCCAGTTCCCATCAGAACCACCTTAGCCACTTGAGTAGTGGGATCCACCATCATATCCCTGATCTCTCTCTCTGCCACCACCAAGGTTGTAACCTCCGTCACTCCTCCTGCCTCCATAACCAACACTGCACTGACAACCACCTCCATATCCACCACCACCTCCAGATCCCCCACCACCACTGCAATGATCACTGCCTTTGCCTTTGCCTCCACCATTAAATCTAGACTGAGCCTAGTTGATGGTGATGTTCCTACTATCAAGGTTTTACCCATTCTTAGGGTTTGAGTTTATGTTAAGGTTTATTAGGTTTTATGGTTTAGGTGTATTTTTTAATTTATTTAGTTACTTTAGGTTTAAGTTTAGGGTTTGGGGTTTAGGGTTTAGGGTTTGGGTTTAGGTATTATGGTTTAGGGTTTAATGGTTTATGGTTTAGGTTTATTTAGTTTAGGGTTTAGGTTTAGGGTTTAGGGTTTAGGCTTTAGTGTTTAGGGTTTTTTAGGGTTTAGGGTTTAGGGTTTAGGGTTGTAGGTTTAGTGTTGTAGGTTTAAGGTTTAGGGTTTAGTGTTCATTTTAGAGTTTAAGATTTAGGGTTTAGGGTAATGATTAAGGGTATAGGGTGGTTTTTTTTTAAAATTAAGTAAACTCACAGGTTTAGGTTTATTTAGTTTACTTAGTTTATTTTTTATTTATTTCAGTTTTTTAATTTTTTAAGGTTTATTTTATATTTTTATTTTGTTAAGTTTATTTATGTCAATTTAGGCATTTTATTTTAGTTTATTTTTTAGGTTTAGGCTTAGGTTTAGGTTTATTTTTTAGTTGAGTTTTACTTTTATTTTTTTTTTTAGGTTTAGGATTTTAGGTTTTTAGAGTTTATGGTTTAGGGTTTAGGGCTTAGGGCTTAGGGCTTAGGGTTTAGGGTTTTAGGATTTAGGGTTATAGGGTTTTATGGTTTAGGGTTTAGGGTTAGGGTTTAAGGTTTAGGGTTTAGGGTTTATGGTTTAGTGTTCAGGCTTTAGGGTTTAGGGTTTTTAGGGTTTAGGATTTAGGGTTTTTGGGTTTAGGGTTTTGGGTTTTGCATTTAGGGTTTAGGGTTTTAGGGTTTAGGGTTGTAGGTTTAGGGTTTATGGTTCGGGTTATATTTTATTTTATTTTTTTTTAAGGGTTTGGGGTTTAGTTTATAGGTTTAGGGTTTAGGTTTTAATTTAAGTTTAATTTTAAATTAAGTAAACTGATAGTTTTAGATTTTTTTTAGTTTATTTTTAGGGTTTAGGGTTAGGGTTTTTAAAAAAAAAATATAGATTAGTTTATTTTGTTTATTTAGTTTATCTTATTTTTTATTTATATTTATGTTTATTTTTATATTTATTTAGTTTAGCATATTTATTTTAGGTTTATTTATTTTAGTTTAGGTTTTTTTTGTTTTAGTTTATTTTTTAGGTTTAGGTTTAGGTTTATTTTCTAGTTGAGTTTTATTTTCTAGGTTTAGGTTTTATTTTTTATTTTTAGGTTTATGTTTTGGTTTTTACTTTATTTTTTTAGGTTTAGTTTGTAGATTTATATTTTAGGTTTATTTTTAGGTTTTTTAGGTTTATTTTAATTTTATTTTATTTTATTTATTTTAGATTTAGGTTTAGGTTTAGTTTATTTTAGGTTCAGGTTCTATTTATTTTAGTTTAGTTTATTTTAGTGTAGGTCGATGTTTATTTTATTTTGTTTATTTTATTTTTATTTTAGGTTTAGGTTTTTTTTTAGTTTAGGGTTCAGGTTTTATTTTTTATTTATTTTAAGTTTTATTTTTAGTTTATTTTTTAAGTTTCAGTTTTTATTTAATTTTAATTTATTTTTATTATAAGCTTATTTTAAGATTATTTTGTGTTTAAATTTTATTTTAGGTTTTTTTATTCTTATGTTTATTTTATTTTAGTTTAATTTAGGTTTTTATTTATTTTATTTTAGTTTATGTTTATTAGCTTATTTTATTTTATTTTAGGTTTAGGTTTTAGATTAGGTTTTAATTTTATTTTATTTTATTTTTTATTTAGGTTTATGTTTTTTTATGTATTTTTTCTTTAGGTTTTATTTTGTTTAGGTTTAGGTATTTAGGATTTTAGGGTTTAGGGTTTAGGGTTTAGGTTTAAGGTTTAAGGATTAAGGGTTTAGGGTTTAGGGTTTTAGGGTTTAGGCTTTTGGATTATGGTTAAAGGTTTAGGGTTTAAGGTTTAGGCTTTATGGTTTAGGGTTTATAGGGTTTAGTATTTAGAATTTAGGGTTTAAGGTTAGCTTAGGGTTTAGGGTTTACAATTTTGGGTTTTTTAAGGTTTAGGGTTTAAGGTTGTAGGTTTAGGGTTAATTTTAGGGTTTAAGGTTTAGGGTTTAGGATTTAGTGTTTAGGGCTTAGGGTTTAGGGTTAAGGGGTTTTTTTAATTAAGTAAACTGGTAGGTTTAGGTTTATTTAGTTTATTTTTTTCATTTAAGTTTATTTTTTATTTTTATTTAGTTTAGTTTATTTCTTTTTAGCTTAAGTTTTTTATTTTAGTTCAGTTTTTAGGTTGAGGTTTAAGTTTATGCAAATTTTTTAGAATAGTTTTATTTTTATTTTATTTTTCAAGTTTAGGTTTTATTTTATATTTTAAGGTTTATGTTTATGTTTTTATTTTATTTTTTTAGGTTTAGGTTTTAGGTTTTAATTTTAGGTTTATTTTTAGGTTTTATTTTTTAGTTTAGGTTTAGGTTTATTTTTAATTTATTTTATTTTTTTTAGTTTAGGTTTAGGCTCAGGTTTAGTTTATTTTAGGTTTAGGTTTAGGTTTTATTTATTTTCGGTTAGTTTATTTTAGCTTAGGTTTAGGTATACTGAATTTTTATTTTAGGCTTATATTTTTTTAGATTTATTTTTAGGTTTTATTTATAGGTTTATTATTTAGGTTTAGGTTTTTATTTAGTTTTTATTTTATTTTATTTTTGGTTTATTTTATTTTTATTTTAGGTTTAGTTTTTATTTTATTTATGTTTTTTGTCTTTTTAGTTTAGCTTAGGCTTTTATTTGTTTTATTTTAGTTTAGTTTTTATTTTTTATTTTATTTCCTTTTTAGGTGTAGGTTTAAGTTTTAGTTTATGTTTTTAGTTTATTTTATTTTATTTATTTTGGTTTAGGTTTTTTATTTATATTATTTTTAAGTTTTATTTAGTTTAGGTTTAGGTTTTTAGCTTTTTAGGGTTTACAATTTAGGGTTTAGGGTTTAGGATTAGTTTAGGGTTTGTGATTTAGGGTTTGGGGTTTAAGGTTTAGGGTTTTAGGGTTTAGGGTTGTAAGTTTAGGGTATATGGTTAGGGTTAGATTTTCATTTATTTTATGTTTTTTACGGTTTGGGATTTAGGTTATAGGTTTAGGGTTCAGGTTTTAGTTTAAGTTTAACTTTAAATTAAGTAAATCGATAGGTTTAGGTTTTTTTTAGTTTACTTTTAGGGTTGAGGGTTTAGGTTTTTTTTAAAAAAAAGAAAATTATGTAAATCAGTATGTTCAGATTTATTTAGTTTATTTAGTTTATCTTATCCTTTTATTTTTATTTATGTTTATTTTTTATATTTATTTAGTTTAACTTATTTAGTTTAGGTTTATTTATTTTAGATTAGGTTTTTTATTTTAGTTCATCTTTTAAGTTTAGGTTTAGGTTTAGGTTTATTTTTAGTTGGGTTTTATTTTCTAGGTTTAGGTTTTATTTTTTATTTTAGGTTTAGGTTTAGGTTTTTACTTTATATTTTTAGATTTAGGTTTTAGGTTTTTATTTTAGGTTTATTTTTAGGTTTTACTTTTTATTTTAGGTTTATTTTTAGTTTATTTTATTTTATTTATTTTAGGTTTAGATTTAGGTTTAGGTTTAGGATCTATTTATTTTAGTTTAGTTTATTTTAGTGTAGGTTTAGGTTTATTTTATTTATTTTATTTTATTTTTATTTTAGGTTTAGGTTTTTTTTAGTTTAGGGTTTAGGTTTTATTTTTTTATTTATTTTTATGTTTTATTTTTATGTTTATTTTTTTTAATTTTAGTTTTTATTTAATTTTTATTTATTTTTATTCTAGGCTTATTTTAGGATTATTATTTTATTTTATTTAGGTTATTTATTCTCACATTTATTTTATTTTTAGTTTAATTTAGGTTATTATTTATTTTAATTTAGTTTATTTTTATTAGTTTATTTTATTTTATTTTTAGGTTTACATTGTAATTTTATTTTTATTTATTTTTTATTTAGGTTTAGGTTTTTTTATGTGTTTTATCTTTAGGATTTATTTTGTTTAGGTATAGGTTTTTAGCTTTTTAGGGTTTAGGTTTAAGGTTTAGGGTTTAAAGTTTTAGGGTTTAGGGTTTTAGGGTTTAGGCTTTTGGATTATGGTTTAGGGTTTAGGGTTTAGAGTATAGGCTTTATGGTTTAGTGTTTTTAGGGTTTAGCATTTAGGGTTAGCTTAGGGTTTAGGTTTATGATTTTGTGTTTTTTAGGGTTTAGCGTTTAAGGTTATAAGTTTAGGGTTAGTTTTAGGGTTTAAGGTTTAGGGTTTAGGGTTTAGGATTTATGGTTTAGGTCTTAGGGTTTAAGGATAAGGGGGTTTTAATTTTAATTAAGTAAACCGGTAGGTTTAGGTTTATTTAGTTTATTTTATTTTTTATTTTCATTTAATTTTTTTAATTTAGTTTATTTCTTTTAGTTTTTTTATTTTATTTAGGTTGAGTTTGATTTTATTTATTTTATAGTTTATTTTTTATTTATTTTCTTGTTTAGGTTTTATTTTTTTATTAGGTTTAGCTTAGGTTTTTATTTATTTTTTTTAGGTTTAGGTTTAGGTTTTGATTTTAGGTTTATTTTAGGTTTAATTTTTTTTTTTAAGTTTAGGTTATTTTTAGTTTATTTTATTTTATTTTAGTTTGGGATTGGGTTAGTTTAGTTTATTTTAGCTTTAGGTTTAGGTTTATTTATTTGGTTTAGTATATTTTTCATTTAAGTTTAGGTTTATTTTATTTTTTAATTTAGGTTTAAGTTTTTTTGATTTATTTTAGGTTTTTTATTTTAGGTTTATTGTTTAGGTTTAGGTTTTATTTAGTTTTATTTTATTTTATTTTATTTTAGGTTTAGTTTTTTTATTTTATTTATGTTTTTTATTTTTATTTTAGGTTTTATTTATTTTATTTAGTTTTGTTTTTTGTTTTTATTTCTTTCTTTTTTTGTTTTATTTAAAATTTAGTTTATATTTTATTTTATTTATTTTGGTTTAGGTTTTATTAATTTTATTTTAAATTTTATTTTTAGGTTTAGTTTTAACTTTTAGGGTTTATTTAGGTTTAGTTTAGGGTGGGTTTAGATTTATTTAGGTTTAGGAGTTTAGGACATAGATTTTAGGTTTCTGATTTAGGTTTTAGATTTGGGTTTAGATTAGTGTTTAGGGTTTAGGGTTTAGAGTTTAGGTTTATGGTTTTAGGATTTTAACTTTAGGGTTGAGTTTATAGTTTTGGTTTAGGGTTTAAGGTTTAGGAGTTTATGTATTTTGAGTTTAAGGTTTAGGTTTAGTTTTAGGGTTTTAGTTTAGGTTTATAGTTTATGGTTCATGGTTTAGTTTTAGGAGTTTAAGTTTAGAGTTTATATTTTTTGTGTTTAGGGTTTAGGGTTTAGTTTTTAGGGTTTAGGGTTTATTAGTTTAGGTTTATTAGTTATAGGGTATGGTAGGTTTTTTTAATTATTATTATTATTATTATTATTATTTTAAATTAACCATTTATGTAGGTTTTGGTTATTTAGTTTAGAGTTTATTGTTTAGGTTGAGTTTTAGGTTAATGCTTTTAGGGTTTTAGGTTAGGTTTAGGGTTTAGGGTTTAGGGTTAGGTTTAAGGTTAGGGTTAGGGTTTAGGGTTTAGGATTTAGGGTTTATGTTTTTTTTTATTATTTAAGTAAACTGGTATGTTTATGTTTATTTAGTTTATTTGGTTTATTTTTTTATTTATTTTAGTTTATTTTATTTTTTATTTGTATTTAAGTTTTTTTTTCTTATTTAGTTTAGTTTATTTATTTTAGATTTATTTATTTTAGTTTAGTTTTTTATTTTAGTTTATTTTTTATGTTTAGGTTTAATTTTTAGTTGAGTTTTAATTTTATTTTATTTTTAGGTTTAGGTTTTATTTTTTTATGTTTAGGTTTAGGTTTAGGTTTTTATTTTATTTTTTTTTTTTAGGTTTAGGTTTATGTTTTATTTGGGTTTATTTTAAGTTTTTTTTTTTTTAGGTTTAGGTTTATTTTAGTTTATTTTATTTTATTTAGATTTGGTTTATTTTAGTTTATTTATTTTTATTTAGTTTATAAGTTTAGGTTTAGGTTTTATTTATTTTAGTTTAGTTTATAGTTTAGGTTTAGGTTTATTTTATTTTGTTTATTTTATTTTATTTTAGGTTTAGGTTTATTTTATGGTTTATTTTTAAGTTTTTATTTTATTTAGTTCTTATTTTATTATATTTTAAGTTTATATTTTTATTTTACATTTAATTTTTTATTTACATCTTTTATTCTTTGGTTTATTTTATTTTTTAGTTTAGTTTTGGTTTTTTTATTTTATTTTAGTTTATTATTATTTATTTTATTTATTTTATTTTTTGGCTTTAGGTTTGATTAAGTTTATTTTTATTTTATTTTATTTAGGTTTAAGTTTATTTATTTATTTTATTTTAAGGTTTAGGTTTATTTAGTTTATCTTTTATTTTTTATTTATTTAGGTTTAATATTATTTATTTATGGTTTTATTTAGTTTAAGTTGACTTTTAAGTTTTAGGGTTTAGGGTTTAGGGTTTAGGGTTTTTTTAGGGTTTAGGATTTTTGGGTTTAGGTTTAGGGTTTTAGGGTTTAGGGTTTATGGTTTAGTGTTTAATTTTGGTTTATGGTTTTAGGGTTTAGGGTTTAGGGTTTAGGTTTAGGTTTTGTTTAGGTTAGTTTAGGGTTTGTTTAGGGTTAGTTAGGCTTTATGGTTTTATGGTTTAGGGTTTTCTGGTTTAGGGTTTAGGGTTTAGTGTTAGTTTATTGTTTTCGTGTTTAGGTTTAGGGTTTTAGATTTTTGGTTTAGGGTTTATAGTTTAAGGTTTTTAAAAGAAATTTAAAAAACCTAGGTTTATGTTTATTTAGTTTCTTTATTTTTTATTTATTTTAGTTTATCTATTTTTTATTTTTTATTTAGGTTAATTTTTATAGTTATTTAATTTAGTTTAGGTTTTTTTAGGGTTTGGGTTTTAGGGTTTAGTTTTAGGTTTAGGGTTTAGGGTTAGGGTTTATGTTTTAGTGTTTAGGGTTTAGTGTTTAACATTAGGGTTTAGTTAGTTAAGGTTTAAGGTTTATTTAGGGTTTAGAGAGTTTAGGGTTTAGGCTTTAGCTTTAAACTTTAGGTTAGTTTTTTATGTAGGGTTTTATTTTATTTTTTAGTTTAGGTTTAGTTTTAGGGTTTAAGGTTTAGGGTTAGTTTAGGGTTTAGTGTTTAGGGTTTAGGTTTAGGGTTTTTTAAATTAAGTGCGGTAGGTTTAGGTTATTTATTTATTTAATTTATATTTTTTCTTTATTTTAGTTTATTTAATTTTTTATTTTTATTTAGGTTTATTTATTTTATTTATTTTAATTTATTTATTTTAGTTTGGGTTTATTTTAGTTTATTAGGTTTAGGTTTAGGTTTATGTTTATTTTAGTTTAATTTTCTTTTATTTTTTTTTAGGATTAGGTTTTATTTTTTTTTATTTTTAGGTTTAGGTTTAAGTTCTTATTGTATTTTTTTTTTTTATTTTAGGTTTTCATTTTAGGTTTAGGTTTATCTTTAGTTTAATTTATTATATTTAGTTTAAGGTTTAGGTTTAGTTTATTTTAGGTTTAGGTTTAGGTTTATTTATTTTAATTCGTTTATGTTTATGTTTATTTTCTTTGTTTTAGGCTTTGGTTTTAGTTTAGGGTTTAGATTTTATTTTATATTTTATATTTAGGTTTAGGTTTACTTTATTTTATTTATTTTTAGTTTTATTTTATTAGGGTTTTTTATGCTTATTTTATTTTTTAGTTTAGTTTAGGTTTTGATTTATTTTATTTTATTTTATTTTAGGTTTAAGTTTAGGTTTAGGTTTTAGTTATAATTTAGGTTTTTTATTTTATTTTATTTTAAATTTAGGTTTAGGTTTTGTTATTTATTTTATTTTAGGTTTTATTTAGAATAGGTTTTGGTTTTAGGGTTTATAGTTTAGGGTTTAGGGTTTATGGTTTAGGTTTTATGGTTTAGGGTTTGGAGTTTAGAATTGTAGGTTTTAGGGTTTTGGATTTTTAAGGTTTAGGGTTTAGGGTTTAGAGTTTAGGGTTTAGGTTTTAGGTTTAGGGTTCTGGTTTTAGGTTTTTTGGTTTTTTTTTAACAAAGAACAAATTGAGATTCAACATTTCTTCTTTTCGATTTCATTAAATACAAGGGAGGTGAGTCAAATGACCTCCTTAGGGGGATTAAAATCGTGTTGGATGTCATATACCCATTACCATTCAATCTTATATAAATCAACACATGAATAGAGGAAAGAGAACTCAACATTCATACACTTAAGCTATAAGCACATGCATATATTATGTATTTATAACTAGCATTATAACGAATATTATTAGTCATTTATAAGCTTTTGAAAATACATTTGGATTAATAGTGATAATAGCCATGTATAATTTAAATTAAATCAACACATGCAAGCTTCCATAAAGGAAGTCCATTTTATTTTACCCAATTTTGAAAGGATGGATGCATGAATTGAAATAACATACCAAATTTAACTTGATTGGAAAGAGGACAATCAAATATAAGCATGTTTCATTCAACCAAACTTGTTCTTAAGGACAATCAAATCAAATAAGATTATTTGAAGAAAACCAAAGCTTCTTTATTAATTAAGTTTTGGATTTGATTTGATTTAAAGTGGAGAAGAGAAATCATTATTTCTATTTTAAACCTGTTCGCACATTAGTGATTTGATTTAATTTAAGGAAATGTAATTAAGTTGATTTTATGGGTTAATTAAGTTGAACCCTTAATTAGATGAATTAATTACCCTTATTTATGTCACCTTAATGTACTTAACTAAATAATTATGAGCCAACATGATATGGAAAATAAACTTGCAATGATCCTAGGAAATAAAAGGGGCCTAATGCTATATTAAGAGACTTAATTAATTACTCTTATGGTTTTCCACACATGTGGGCTAACTATAATGTCATTAAAGGCCTTTAGGTTATTTAACACCTAAAGATCTACCCCATGATTTATTTAATTCAGGTTTGATGTGATTATGATTTCAATTTGATTCAGTGACTCAATTAATTACATTTTAACAAAAGGTGAAATGAACTTAAGGAAAGGGGTCCCAACCCTATTCCTTAGTTCACTTACTGTTGAACAATGATTGATAAACTTAATTGGCCAATTTGTTATTGCTCATGAGATCAATTAATCATTAATTAACTTAAAAGAATAGTTAATGTTTAATTAGTCAATTTTTCTAATTCAGTGAGCAATAAATCCCAAGAAAATCATACGAGTCATTTTGTAATTAAAAAGTAATTAAGCTAATTAATTTTGTAATTAAACCATAATTAAACCTTAATTACTGTTCAAAATTAGTTTAGATCATTTTAAATTAATTCTCTTATGAAATACCTTTAAAATGAGTATTTATTTGCATTTTTTTATTTTTGTTTGATTTTTATATGATTTTTTAGAAGTTTCAATCATTAAAAAGGATTAATTAAGCCTAATTAAAGCCTAATCCTATTGGCGCCATGTGACACACAAACGCGGCGTGCTTTCCACATGGAACCACGAGATTGGCTACTTAAAACTTATTGACTCGATTACTACGTGGCGGTGGATGCTTTCTCTTACGCCATCGATCTAGATCGGGCTATGATTAATCTCATTATTTAGATTAAATCAGATCAATATAGCATCTGGATCGTCCATTCAATTACATAGAATGAGCGTGCATGATCTAATGTCTCTCTCAGTGAGGAGAATGGTGTCATCACCATTGCTCACTTGATGAACTTACGAGCTTCAATCAAAATCACCTTTCACATCTGAGTGGATCAAATGGTCAAGATCACATGAGATGCAAGTTTTCTTCAAAAAGCTCCAACCCATTTTTGCCTAAGGATCAATTTTGGAAGCATACCTCACTAAAGCTCAAGACATGTGGCTCGAACGATTGAGGAAGCTTCATCTTTGAGATGAAGCCACAGTAGCAATTAGATTAATTCCTCGGCGTTCAAGGCCATGAGCGATTATTTGGAGCTTCGGGTTTGATCAGTCCACCTCGGTGCTCGGAAGCTTGGAGATGATTCATTTTTTTCTCGATGAGGCCTAGTAAGGAGTTACAGTTAATTTGAGTTTGATGCAAAATGTGTTAGGTAGAGTTGGGTTATTTGGAATGACGGATGGTGATGAGGAATGAGAGCTTAAGGAATGGATAGGCTTGTCTTGGGTAGCTAGGGCTCTGAGGAATGATTTTTGTGTGTGTTCATGTGGAAATGAGTGGATGTATACCCCCCTTAATCTTGATCAGGCGAGGATCATGTTTGGCTTCTAGGTGATGTTCGACCATCTCAAGGAGTCATGGGTGGCAGGGAGGAGGTGAGTTATCTCGCTTTGGTTAGTTGAAGGTGTGGATGTGGCTACCAAGGAGGAATCTTGGGTGTCCTATGGGTTTCAAATGCTCCGATGGGGAGGGTGAGCTAATTTCACCATCCATGGGTTATATGGCAACCACCACCCAGGTTGGCGTGCCATTTGTGGACCATTGGGAGTGTACCAGTGTCCAAGGAAAGAAATGACCACTTACATGGGGTTGTCTCATGTGATGCCCTTGGCCCAAGGGTAGAATGATCATTTAGCATTATTTTATTTGGGTAGATTTGAAATGAGCCAAAAAGTTAGCTTAAATTTCAAGTCAATTGGAGTTGATTTGATTAGGTTTGGCTCAATTTGACACATTTAGGTCAAATTGGGTTAGTCTAGTCAAGTTGACTAATTGGTTGGTGTCAAACCAAGGTTGGGTCAAGTTCATATGATCATTTGGGATGTTTTGGTTCAATTGGTTTGGTTTAGTTTGGCTTAGATTTGATTTTGACTCATTTGAATTCATTTGGGTCAAATGGGTTAAGTTGACCAATTTGACTAAATTGGCCAAATTAGCTAGGGTTGGGTGTTGGTTTGGGTTTAGTTGACCAATTAAAATGATTAGGCTTTGGTTTCAATTAATTTGGACTTGGTTTTGATTTAGGCGGACTTGAACCTTTATGCCAATTTGGGCTAAGTAGGTCAATTGGGTTTAATTGGGTCCAATCATAGCTTTGGTCAAGTTCAACAATCAATTTGGAATGAACTTGACCCATTGGTTGTAATCAATTTGATTTATATTATGATTTGATCCAATTTGGTCCTTTTGGTCAATTTGGGTCAACTTGGGTCAAGAGGGCCAATTAGGTTTGGTTTGACTCAATTGAAGGTCAAGTCATATTCAATATTGATTTTTATTTTGTATGAATAATTGGTTTCAAGGGATTTGGCATAGGTTACAATTTGGCTATTTTGGGTTCATGTAGGTTAAGGAGTTGACTTGGTCAAATGACCAAGTTGACTTGGTTTGATCCAATTTATGATAATTGATCAACTTAGTGTGATCAATAATCATGATGGGAAGTTTTGATGGGCTTGGTTCAATCCAATTTGGGTAGGATTAGAACTTGGCTCAAATAGGTCCTACTTTGGATCAAGTGGACCAATTAGGTTTATTGCTTGATTTTTTGAGTTGAGTTTGATTTGAGTTTATATATGGATTTGTGATTGATATATAAATTAATTGGCTTGTTCAAATGGGTTTTGGTTCATTTGAACATATCAAGTCAAAAGTGTTAAGTTGGGTTTGACTTGGTTTGATTTTGGTTTGTCTTGATGATTATATATTTCATTTATATTTGTGAATATGATTGAAGGTATGATTGATTCATGAAAATCAATTGAATTTGGGTTGAATGAAGAATTTGGCTAAGTCCATGGAGTTGGGTCATGTGGCTTAGTTTAGATTTGGTTTGATTAAGTTTTGATGATTTAAATGTATATTCCATTTAAATTGGTGAAGATGATTGAAAATATGATTGATTTGTGAGAAAATAAATTGAGTTTGACTTGATTTTTAATTAAGATTTGGTTAAGTCCATGGGATAGGTCATATGGCTTAGGAAGGTTTTTGATTTAATTTGATTTAGTTATGATCATTTGAATATGAATGTGATTTATATTTAGGAAGATGATTGAAGATATAAATTGATTATGAGAAAATCAATTGATTTTGGATTGATTTGGATTAAAATTTGGCTAAGTCCATGGGATAGGTCATATGACTTAGGAAGGGTTTCAAGTTTGGATTTGATAATGGATTTCAATCATTTGGTTTTGAAATTTGGGTTGGGATTTGGATTTGAATATGATGTTTGAATTGAACTTGAGGTTTGTTTTTAGAAGGTGAACATGAATTGGATTTGGGTTGTAGGGTAGGTGGATTATCTAATCCTAAGGCATAACCTAATCTGGTTAACCCTTAAGTCTTTAGGCTTAGGTTAAATGTTTACCTAATTAATATAAGTGTCTTATGAGTAGGAAGTCTTAGGTCAAGACTCTTAAGTCTAAAATGGGAAGATTGAAGACTCAGTAAGGTCAATAGCCTTAGGCTCCATAGTGTTGCCCTTAGAGATAGATGATTGGGAAGGATGCTAGTTCACATATAAATTAGATACATTTTCAATGCTTTGTTTGGGAAACCATGGATACATGAGAACAACATAGATCCATCCTCTCTACATCAATATATGAAGTTTGTGAGAGGTGGGGTCATCTACTATGTCAAAGGAGATCTCAAGACATTTACAGTTCATGAGGTTAGCATATATGAGGATGCGACACTACCTCCCTCAAAATCAACAAGTCTATTCTGTGAACTTGGCCAAAGTTTAAAAATAAAAGAAAAGAAAGAAAGAAAAAGAAATAAAGAGAAAAGAAAAAGAAAGAAAAAAAGAAGAAACAAAAAAAAAGATAAAGAAATATAAAAGAAAGAGAAAATAAAGAGAAAGAGAAAATAAAGCAGAAAATAGCAAAACTTGGAGGAGAAATTGGAACCTAACATTAGATTCCTCCCATAGTTCATCACTCCATTCAAACATATGAGTAGGATGACTTGACCTCCACGGAGGAAAAGGCGGTAGTCCCATAAGTGGAAAACCTCTTTATTACCACCCAATAAAGATATGTCATCTACCAAGAGTACACACTACATAGACTTAAAATCTAGTATAGGATGAGTATATGGTTAGCACACCACTAATTGGTAGATTCCCTTGGAGGTGACACTTGAGTCAGATAGCAATGAAAAAGCTCAAGCAAAGCATAAGTGTATCCTATGTGAAATAGTTTGGCATTAGTTGGGAGCCTTAGCTCTAACCCCACTTTCCTCTAAAAAAGCTGAGAGTTTGGTAGTTAAGGAAACCATTAAGTCAACCATAGGTGTGAATACTCAGATGTTCTTTTTGGGATCATCATCTTCAAGTCAAGAAGTTATTGTAAAACTTGAGGATGATTCATATAAAGATTTAATAAAATTACCTTTTGATTGGTACTTGCCTTATTTTCATAATTTAGCAAAGAAAGTGTTAATCTTACATACATGGTCAAAGCATTGATCATACTACATCAAAAGAATATGGAAGAACAAATGCAAATGTTCTCAATCAAGACCAGGACTAGGATTCGGTATAGTGGGTCTAAATGATGATGACGATTAGTACTTAGTCATCACCAATCATTTCAAATCTGATAGGTTCTTTTCAAATCACATTAAATCATATGAGGAGCTGTGCTTAGAAACTTTAGATGATCCAAATGATTTTGAAATCAAAGATGTACCACTAGAGTTTGAAGAAGAGATCAAGTCAACCATCGACGAGCTCAATCAAGTCAACTTAAGAACTTAAGAAGATCTACACCTGACATACATCAGTTCTTTTTTGAATGAAATTAAAACCAATGACTTAGTTAGACTATTGACTGAGTTTAAGGACTACTTTGCATGGAGTTATGAAGAGATGCACGGATTGGCTCTTGCGTGGTGGTCCATAAACTAGCAAAAGTCCTAACCTATCAAGCAAGCTCTAGATGCATGCAATTAGACATAAAACAATAGGTCATTTTTTGAAGTCAAGAAATTGATGCGATCTTTGGATTCATCAGGAAGAAAAATACCTACGGTTGGCGACATCATCTAGTTAAGAAAAATAATGGCCAAATTCAAATAAATGTTGATTTTAGGAATTTAAATAAGGCATTTTTAAATGGCAAATTTCCATTACCAATCTCAAAGCTAATGGTGAACATTGCCTCATCTCATGTAGTCTTCTCTTTCATGGATGGCTCATCTGGATATAACCAAATAAAGATGAAGATAAAGAAACACTACTTTAGAACCCCAATGAATCTATTACTATAAGGTCAAACTATTCAACCATAAAATGCAGTCTTACATGCAAGCCATCATCTTTACTACTACATTAGATGACTCCCTTGGAGCTTTGTTGACCCAAGCTAATGATGAAGGGAAGACCTCTCTTTATCATCTAATCCTAGGCTAATTATCCACTCATTGAAAAGCATTGCTTTAATCTTTGTCCAAAATGACATTACATGCTTCCTCATAAGTTCAACTTAATCTAGGATCAATCCACCTTCATTATCTTGACATGGCAAATCTTCGAATGGTTGGCATTGATCATGGTTTGACATTTCCTTACATTTACCCTCATGCGGTGAAAGGACAAATGCTAGTAGATTTCTGGCTTACACAGTTGACTCTCATTTAGTGGTGATCTCCGATGAACAAATCAAAACTTAGGATACTAGCATTCATCATTGGAGATGTACTTTGATGGTGCATCTTCTTCTCAAAGAGGAGAAGAACCACAATACTATTCTAGGAAAGCGGGGTAGGAATAGTTCTCTTAACTCAGGTGCGATGTGATGAGATTATCATATCATCTCATCCAATCCTTGCCAAAAGCTAAATAAGAGGCTTTGATTCGATCTGGAGTTAGTTATTACTCTAAGCATCCAGAATATCAGCATCTTCATGGATTCTCACCTAATTATCAACCAAATTGTAGGGTCCTATAAGGTTATAAAGCCCAAGCTCCATCACTACCATAAATATACCATGGAGTTATTGGCCCAAATCCTAGAGGTTACCATATATAGGTTTCCTTGATAAGAGAATGCTATAGCTAATTTTTCTAAGGAGTTGGCATGTTTCAGGATGAGTCCATATCAATAAAGGTCCAAAATAGACAAGTCTTCTCCCTTATTGAGATTGAACTCATAAAAAAGTACTCTCTTGAAGGAGGTTGCTATTTCCAAGAAGGACAAAGAGTTAGGTGGAGGCAACCATTCATGGATTACTTAAATAAGAGCCTCAATAGAAGTCCCAAGTCCATTAAATGAAGAGAGCACTTTTCCTATGCTTGTGGATGGTGTCTTGTACTTCTTCTTTTGATCATATGTGGTTACACTATTTAGATAAAACACATATAAGATTGTGATGAGGTTCACTTGGGATTATGTGGAGCCAACCATTACGTGAAGATGAAACCAAGATCAAGAGACTTAGATACTAATTGATAATCAAGCATATATGGCTGGCGATGCCACCAATGTCAAATACTGTGTCTTCCTACAAAACCCAACATTCTTTATCTACATTGGCCTCATGGCCATTAGAGTGTTGGGGTATCGACATAGTTCGATTGATCCTCCTTTTCCAATGGTCATGGTTCATCTAGCTCTTGACTTTTCCAAATGCATGAAGGTGACTTTGCTCAGAGTGGTCACAGCTCAGCATGTGCTACAATGTTTTATGAATCATATTGTATATATGTTCGAAGTGTCTCAACAAATTATATCAGATAATGGTACTACTTTCAAGAGCACCGAGATCAACATCTTTTCCCAAAGACACAACATAGATTGGAGATATTCTACCATCAACTACCAGAGGGAAAACCACTTAGCTTCTTTAATAGAACTCTCATTCAAATCTTGAAGTACACTCAACAACATGCGATAGTGGCATGAGCATTTAGTTGAAGCCTTGTGGGCCTACCATATACTCCAACTCAGTTTACTCCTTTCTCCATAGTGTATGGGTGCATTCTCTAGAAGTCCAACACCCATCACTAAGGATAGTTGTGGGTAGTAAGATCACAATAGAGCAGAATTCCAAGTTGGGGTTAGAAGAGCTATAAGGTTTGGAGAGTGACATTTGCGGGCATGCCAAAACCTCTAATTATACAAAGCTAAAATGATTCAAACTTACAACAAGTTGGTCATCCTAGAGCTTTTTTATTTTTTTTATATGGAGACCAATTATTGGCCATCGTAAGATGGGAGGCATGTTTGAACCCATATGGGAAGGCTCTTTTGCCATAGAGAAGGCTTACGAAGGAGGATATTATCTGCTTATTAATCATAAGAGAGATCACCCAATGCTTCCAATCAATGGGCTCTACTTAAAAAAATATTATAAATCATGTTTGAAAATAATTATCATCAATGAAAATTCCATTTCAAATTCAGTCTCATCCATGTTGAAAGTATTCTTATTTGTGAATCCGCAATGTTGTTTTTAGGGTAGGTGTAAGGAGCTCAGTGGCGTCTATCCTTCATCGACACAACACACAAACTACACAACATATAAAATAAACACATATATTTTATCTCAGCTCTTATGAGTTGAGATAAGCTCGTGGCACTCACTCAGTGCTCTAGGTGAGGTGACGTCTACCCTAGTAGTGTTCACAATGGTTTCATGCTTGGAGGATGTTATGCGATACACTTTCCTTCTTTACTTGGACCTTTGCACACCAAAAAGTGCCTTGTTAGCTTGGTAGGCCTTACTGCATGGTTGATAAGCTACCTCATGTTGGCTTCGTTTAAGAGGATGTTGGTTTGCTATGCTTTCTTCATGGATTAGCCTTTTACTTGTGGGTGGTATATTTGAGGTTTAGGATAAGTCTCCAGTGGCTCTACTCTCTTGGCTTCAAGTGGGTCTAGTCCTTCCTGGGCTCCAGCTTAGTAGTCACTCTAGGTCATATAGCATCACCATGACTATCAGATGATTAGTTGATCAAAAAGTTGTAAGCCTACATGCTTTCTTTCCAGATTGATCATTGTACACTAATGGGCACCTTATGTTGGTTGGTTAACACTATCTTGATGAATACACCACTCATGCTGATACACCTTAGGTTGGTTGGTTCTCACCTTAGGATACACCACTTATGGTAAATGTAAGTCTATGCTTTCTCCTTGAGTTGGCAGTACACACATAGGATTTCTTTTTTGGGACTCAAGATAATGCAGCCCACCTCATCGTGGGCTATATTTGGATCACATCCTTTGCCCCATTTAGACACTAAATGGGTTACTATCATTGGACAATTTTCCTTTCACAGAAACCACCACTTGTGGTTGGAGAATTCATTTTTTTGGATGTAGATTCTCCCTTGGTCTAGTAAATCTGAGATAGGTTAAAGGCACATAGCCCCTTCTCGGTGTGGTCCCCCAACATCCGCATAAACATATAAACAAAATAAATATTCCCTTGTGGATTAGGAGGACACCCCTAGTGGTACCTTTTCCCAAGCAGGCATCCTATCTTCCGGGCAGTGTCAGCAAAACTACCTATAGAAATCACCTGACTACTCTTGAGTTGATATAAGTCCCTAGCAACATTTACTCAGTAGTCACCTCTAAGCTGGGTTTGATTTGTTGTGCTACCAATAGGTCACCCCAGCAGTTGTTCTGTGCTTTAGAATATATAAGTCTATTACGCCTTCTTCCTAGCACAACCATTACACGAAGGCAACCCCGAGGTTGGCTAGCTACCCCTAGTAGACTATCCTTTTGGATTTATAAATCTAATGTAGGACAAGTCTGATATAGCCCCTTCTCAGTGGCTCCATCGCACACTAACATGGTCCTTAAATTAAATCTATCAAATTAAAAATCCCGATATATTGATTAAAAATCAAACTAAACCAAATAAATCATATAAAATCACATGAAATTAAGATAAAATTATTTCTGACTACTTTTGAGTTGACATAAGTCCCAACGACATTCACTTTGTAGTCTAGGGTTGATTTATTGTGCATCCAATAGGTCACTCCTTTGTTCCTCACTTTGGAAGATGTAAGTCGACACCTTCTTTTAGCATAGCCATTGCACATCAAAGGCAACTCCTTAGGTTGGCTAGCCTACCACATGGTAGACTATCCCTTTCAATTTATAAACTAGGGTAGGTCAAATAATATAGCCCCCTGTGGGTCCATCTTACAGATAGGGTCCATACATTAACTTAGATTAAATAAAACCCAATCTAATTTTAATTCATTAGTTATATTACACCTTCTTCCAGTGGAGCCCCAAATCATATATAAATAATAAACAAACAAATCAAATTCAAAATCCCAATGGAGCCAAATTAAAAATTCCCCGGTAGTGTCTAAATCAAATAAATCTAAACTCTTATCCCTGGATACATCCCCAAACAAATCTATGAAATCAAACTCAAATCAATCCTCATGGATAGATAGAACACTTCCCTGGAAGGATCACATACACGATCCCAGCGGACTTGAGCCCATATCTCTGGAGCCTCCACATCAATTAAAATAAAATAAATTAAAGTTGATTGAACTTAATCCTAGTGGATTATTTTTCCCCAACAAATCTTTTTCCACAAATCATATAATCAAATAAAATTTAAACCTTATCACCAGATATTCTCTTTTTATGCCTCAATAGAACCCTCACATGTCATGTCCAATGCATGTTTGATCCCTAGCGATCTCCATCTATGTCATTGACATGGAATTCTCAACAAATCTTATTTTTCTCTTATGCACACCTTTAATATTTGCAGCGTATGTATTCATTCAAATTACATCATCTTAACATTGTAATTAACATTTTATGATTTGTGATGGTTCAATCTCAAAAAACTATACAATATCATGCTAAACATATTATAGTGTGAATTAAAACACAATATTATATTATAATATATGATGTTATATTATAATTTTCTATAATATAATATATTGTCTAACACTACACCTCATTAAACAAATAATAAAATTTTCTCAGAAATTGTAATAGCTTGGTGTTGCTTCTTGGTGTGTGAATTTGGCCAAATTCTTCCATCTTAACCTTCAAATTAACATTTTTTGAGTTTTGACCCAATGTATTATAACAAAAGTAAAACATACTAAAATGTTCAATAACATTTAGTAAACACCACACATTCATATATATATATGTGAAGTTTATTATTATGTACATTATATTTTAATATGCTTTCATATAATATATTATCTTACATTGCATAAAATGAATCACTTTAAGCAAAAAAAATTATAAAATGGTTGAAAAATGAACATTTATTTTGGATGCAAAATTCCATTCTTTTGATTAAATGACACCACCACACCCCAATGATGTTCCCTAAAGCTTACCTTAAATTTGGTCAAATCCCAGTAACTCAGCCTATAAATTAGTATTTTTATTAATTATACCAGTACAAATTCTACTACATCATACTATAACAAAGAAAAATATGCTAAACAACAAGTAGTAATACATAATAGTATGCGATAATGCATGATGCTACACTATGTTATGGCATCATATATTATAATACACCATAACATATTATATTATATTATATTGCATATCACATCAAAAGGATTGCTTAAGATAAAAAATCATAAAATTAGTCTAAACAAAAAATAATATATTATGATCACTTACATATTTTAAATTGAAATAATATATTTGGCCAAATTCCACCATTTTAAAGTCTAAATCAACATTTTTATAAATAATAGTGTAGGCTCATTGCATGATTGTAAAATACTAAAAGAATTTAAAATGTGCAAAATAATATATTATGATATGTGATGCTATACTATGCTACAACATATAATATTTATTTTGAACATAAAATCTTACTTTTTAGACAACAAGTGGCATAGCACATCTTTGGTACTACAACCTAATTCCCAGTTCAAATTTAACAAATTTCATCTTCTGATTTATTAAATCAGTAATTTATGATTTATATTAATATGGACTATAGGGCACAATACCATAATATACTAAAACATTTCAAAACATCTTATAACGTCTAAAAACACATCACTACATGCTCAAATATATGATGCTACATTACACTATAATATATGGTATTATAATACGATTTAGGGTTAGGGTTTAGGGTATTCAAATCTCTAATAGTCAAGGGAAAGTCTCTTGAAGACATTTTCTTTAGCTACCATAACTATGTTAAGATTACATCATTCTTTAGATCTACTCCTAATGACATCTTTATTCAAGGTTTAGGGTTTAGGGTTAGAGTTTAGGTTTAGTTTAGGGTTTAGGGTTTAGAGTTAGTTTAGAGTTAGTTTAGGGTTTAGGGTTTAGGGTTTAGGGTTGTTGGTTTTAGGGTTTAGGGTTTAGGGTTTTAGGGTTTAAGGTTTAAGGTTTAGGGTTTAGGGTTTAGGGTTTTAGGGTTAGGGTTTATTATTTAGGGCTTTAGGGTTTAGGGTTTAGGGTTTAGGGTATATTATTTAGTATTTATGGTTTTTAGTGTTTGGGGTTTAGGGTTTAAGGATTAGGGTTTATGGTTGAAGTTTTAGGTTTAGGGTTTAAGTTTTAATTTTAGTGTTTAGGGTTTAGGGTTTAGGGTTTAAGGTTTAGAGTTTTCAGTGTTTAGGTTTTAGGGTTTAGGGATTAGGGTTTATGGTTTAGGTTTTAGGTTTAGGGTTTAAGTTTTAGTTTAAGGTTTAGGGTTTAGGGTTTAAGGTTTTTTTTTAATACAAAACAAATTCAAACTCAACATTTCTTCTTCTCAATTTCATCAACCAAGTAGCACCCCAAGTTTTCTAAGACACAAGCGATGACATAGATAAAAAATGAGCACCCATAGAGCAAATCAAAAGCTTAAGATAAGTAGAACAATCTCTATTATAAAGACATTATTTTGTAAGTAGTAAATCAGATTGGTCATTCTTTAATTTCTGAAGTTCCCATCAGAACCACCCCTGCTTCTCGAGTAGCGAGATTTGCCATCATATCCTCGACCTCTCCTTTTGCCACCACCATGGTTGTAACCTCCGTCGCTCCTCCCACCACCATAACCACCACTACTCCAACCACCTCCATATCCACTCACCTCAGATCCCCACCACCATGATAACCATCACCTCGCCTTAGCCTCCCAGTAGATCTAGACTTAGCCCAGTTGATGGTGATGTTCTTGATGGCAAGGTTCTGCCCATTCTTAGGGTTTAGCGTGTAGGGTTAGTTTAGGGTTTTGGGTTTAAGGTTAGTTTAGGGTTTAGGGTGTAGGGTTTAGGGTTTTAGGGTTTAGGGTTTAGGGTTTTAGGGTTTAGGGTTAGGGTTTAGGGTTTAGAGTTTAGGGTTTTATTATTTAGGGTTTAGGATTTAGGGTTTAGGGTTTTTTTTCAAATTAAGTAAACCAATAGGTTTAGGTTCATTTAGTTTATTTTTTATTTATTTGAGTTTATTTTTTTATTTAGTTTTGTTTATTTATTTTAGGTTTTTTTATTTTAGTTTAGGTTTTTTATTTTTTTTTTATTTTTTAGGTTTAGTTTTTTTAATTCAATTTTATTTTTATTTTATTTTATTTATTTAGGCTTTATTTCTTATTTTTTAGGTTTAGGTTTAAATTTTATTTCATTTTTTAGGTTTAAGTTTTAGGTTTTATTTTGGGTTTAGTTTAAGGTTTATATTTTTAGTTTATGTTTAGTTTATTTTTTATTTTATTTTATTTAGTTTAGGTTTACGTTTAGATTTTGGTTTATTTTTTCATTAAGTTTTATTTTTATTTTATTTTTTATGTTTAAGTTTTATTTTTATTTTTAGGTTTTTATTTTATTTTTTATGGTATATGTTTTTATTTTAGGTTTATTTTTAAGATTTATTTTTTAGTTTAGGTTTAGGTTTATTTTTAGTTATTTATTTTAGGTTTAGTTTATTTTAGGTTTAGGTTTAGGTTTTATCTATTTTAGTATAATTTATTTTAGTTTAGGTTTAAGTTCCTTCTATTTTCTTTATTTTATATTTATTTTAGGTTTAAGTTTTTTTTAAAGTTTAGGGTTTATGTTTTATTTTGTATTTATTTTTAGGTTCTATTTTAGGTTTATAATTTTGGTTTAGGTTTTTATTTATTTTTTATTTTAGGTTTAGTTTATTTTCAATTTTTAATATATTTAGGATTTTTATTTTTTAGTTTAGTTTAGGTTTTTATTTAATTTATTTTAGTTTATTTTGCTTTTTTATTTTATTTTATTTTTAGGTTTAGGTTTAGGTTTTAGTTTCAATTTTATTTTATTTTATTTTATTTAGGCTTACTCTTTTTTATTTATTTTCTTTATTGGTTTTATTTAATTTAGGTTTAGGTTTTTAGGGTGTAGGGATTAGGCTTTAGGGTTTAGGGTTTAGGGTTTAAGGATTAAGGTTTAGTGTTTAGGCATTTGGGTTTAGGGTTTTGAGGGTTTATGGATTTTAGGGTTTAGGGTTTAGGGTTAGTTTAGGGTTTAGAGTTTTGGATAGGGTTAACATTTATGAATTAGAGTTTAGGGTTTAGGGTTTAGGGTTTTGAGTTTTGGATTTTAGCGTTTAGTGTTTAGGGTTTAGGGTAGTAGGTTTAGGGTTGTGAGTTTAGGGTTTAGGGTTTAGGATTTAGGGTTTAGGGATTTTTTTTAAAAATTAAGTGAACTAGTAAGTTTACGTTTATTTAGAATATTTAGTTTATTTTTAATTTATTTCAATTTATTTTTAATTTTTATTTTTATTTAGGGTAATTTTTTATTTTTATTTAGTTTAGTTTACTTAGTTTAGGTTTTTTTTATTTTAATTTAGGTTTTTTATTTTTGGTTATTTTTTTGGTGAGTTTTATTTTTATTTTATTTTTTTGGTTTAGGTTTTATTTTTGATTTTTAGGTTTAAGTTTAGGTTTTTATTTTATTTTTTTAGGTTTATATTGAGGTTTTTATTTTAGGTTTATTTTTAGGTTTTATTTTCTAGTTTAGGCATTAGATTATTTTTAGTTTATTTTAATTTAGGTTTAGGTTAAGGTTTAGTTTATTTTAGTTTAGGTATAGGTTTATTTTATTTTTATTTTAGGTTTAAGTTTTTTATTTTAATTTAGGGTTTAGGTTTTTCTTATTTATTTTTAGGTTTTATCTTCTAGCTTTAATTTAGTTTTTATTTTATTTTATTTTAGGTTTATTTTAGTTTTTATTTTTATTTTATTTAGGTTTATTATTTTTTAGTTTTGTTTATGTTTTTGTTTTAATTTTATTTTATTTAGGTTTAGGTTTTTTTATTTATCTTATTTTTATGCTTTATTTAGTTTAGGTTTAGTTTATTAGGTTTTTAGGGTGTAGGGTATAATGTTTAGGTTTAGGGTATAGGGTTTAAGGTTTTAGGGTTTAGGGTTTAGGGTTTTAGGGTTTAGGGTTTAAGGTTGGGGTTTAGGGTTTAGTGTTTAGAGTTTAGTGTTTAGGCTTTAAGGTTTAGAGTTTTGCGGGCTTAGGATTTAGGATTTTTTAGGTTTAGGTTTAGTTTGGTTTTTAGGGTTAGGGTTAGTTTAGAGTTGAGTTTAGGGTTTATGGTTTAAGTTTATAGTTGAGTTTAGGGTTTAGGGTTTAGGGTTTAGGGTTTAGGGTCGTAGGTTAAGGGTTTAAGGTTTAGGGTTTAGGGTTTAAGATTTAGGGTTTAGGGTTTAGGGTTTAAGGTTTAGGGTCTTTTTTGAATTAAGTAAACTGGTAGGTTTAAGTTTATTTAGTTTATTTAGTTTACTTTTTATTTATTTTAGTTTATTTTATTTTTATTTTATTTTGGCTTTTTTGTTATTTTAATTTTGTTTAGTTTATTTATTTTAGGTTTGTTTATTTTAGTTTAATTTTTTGATTTTAGGTTTAGGTTTAGGTTTATGTTTATTTTTTAGTTTAGTTTTATTTTTATTTTATTTTTTAGGTTTAGGTTTTATTTTTTATTTTTAGGTTTAGGTTTAGGTTTTTATTTTGCTTTTTTAGGTTTAAGTTTTAGGTTTATTTTAGATTTTATTTTTTAGTTTAGGTTTAGGTTTTATTTATTTTAGTTTAGCTTATTTTAGTTTAGGTTTATTTTACTTTGTTTATTTTAGTTTTAGGTTTTTATTTTTAATTTTGGGTTTAGGTTTTATTTTTTATTTATTTTTAGGTTTTAAGGTTATTTTTTTATGTTTAGGTTTTATATAGTTTTTTAATTATTTATTATTTTAGGTTATTTTATTTTTATTAGGCATTTAGTTTTTATTTTATTTATGTTTTTTTAGGTTTATTTTATTTTATTTATTTAGTTTAGGTTTTTATTTACTTTATTTTAGTTTAGTTTTTTTATAGTATTTTACTTTTTACATTTTGGTTTAGGTTTTGGTTTTTAGTTTTAGTTTAAATTTTTTATTTTATTTTACTTTTTTATTTTATTTAGGTTTAGGTTTTATTTATTTATTTTATTTTTTGGTTTTATTTAGTTTAGGGTTAGGTTTTTAGGTTTTTATGGTTTACGGTTTGGTATTTAGGGTTGGGGTTTAGGTTTTAGGGTTTAAGGTTGTTAGTTTCAAAGATTAAGGTTTAGGGTTTATGATTTAGGGTTTTAGGGTTTAGGGTTTAAGGTTTAGGGTTTAGTGTTTAGGATTTAGGGTTTTAAGGCAAAGATTTTAGGGCTTAGGGTTGTAGGTTTAGGGTTCAGGGTTTAGGGTTTAGGGGATTTTAACATTTTTTTAAATAAAGTAAAGTGGTAGGTTTAGGTTTATTTAGTTTTTTTTATTTGAGTTTATTTTATTTTTATGTTTATTCAAGTTTATTTTTAGTTTTATTTAGTTTAGTATATTTATTTTATTTTAGGTTTTTTATTTTAGTTTATTTTTTAGGTATAGGTTTTACTTTTTATTTTTTGGTTTATGTTTAGGTTTTTATTTTAATTTTTTAGGTTTAGGTTTTAGGTTTTTATTTTAAGTTTAATTTTAAGTTTAGTTTTAGTTTAGGTTTAAGTTTATTTTTAGTTTATTTTATTTTATTTAGGGTAAGGTTTAAGTTTTGGTTTAGTTTATTTTAGGTTTAGGTTTAAGTTTTATTTATTTTAGTTTAGTTTATTTTATTTTAGGTTTTGGCTTATTTTATTTTTATTTTAGGTTTAGTTTTATTTTTTAGTTTAAGGTTTAGGTTTTATTTATTTATTTTCTAGGTATAGATTTTAGGTTTAGGTTTTCATTTAGTATTTATTTTTATTTATTTTAGGTTTAGTTTTCATTTTATTTAAGTTTTTTATTTTTTAGTTTAATTTAAATTATTTATTTATTTTATTTTTGTTTAGTTTTTATGTTTTATTTTGTCTTCTTTTTAGGTTAAGGTTTAGGTTTTAGTTTAATTTTTATTTTATTTAATTTTGGGTTAGGTTTATTTATTTATTTTATTTTTAGGTTTTATTTAGTTTAGGTTTAGGTTTTTTAGATTTTTAGGGTTTAAAGTTTAAGGTATATTTAGTTTAGGGTTTAGGTTTTAGTTTAATTTATAGAGTTTAGGGTTTGGGTTTGGGTTAGGGTTTAGGGTTTAGTGTTAGTTTAGGGTTTAGGTTTATTTAGGGTTTAAGGTTTAGGGTTTAGGGTTTAGGGTTTAGGGTTATAGGTTTAGGGTTTAGGGTTTAGGGTTTAGGGTTTAGGGTTAGTTTTAGTAGGGTTAGTTTAGTTTAGGTTTAGGGTATTTGTTATTTATTTAATAGAAACAAATTTCAACATTTCTTTTATTTTATTAATTTAGTTTAAGACATACATAATCAAAAGTTATCATGCATAGAGTATTAGTTAGAACCATCTTTATATAGTTCCATATGATATGTTTATTTTTTCTCGGTTTAGTTTTATCTTAATGGGATCCACCATTCTATCTCTTTAGTTTGGTTTATTCCATCACTCTTATTTTTTAGACCATCCTTATTTTAGCACTAGATCCCCACTACGATAACTTTACCTTATATCTAGAGTTTGATGGTGATGTTTGTAGTTACATTCTAGGGTTTAGGTTTAGGTTTAGATTTATTTGGCTTTAGGGTTTGGGTTTATTTTTAAATTTATTTAGTTACTTTAGGTTTAGGTTTAGGGTTTGGGGTTTAGGGTTTAGTGTTTAGGGTTAAGGTTTGGGGAGTAGGGTTTAGGGTTAGGGTGTATGGTTTAGGGTTTAGGGTTTAGGGCTTAGGGTTTATGCTTTTAGGGTTTAGGTTTATTAGGTTTAGGTTTAGGTTTAGGGTTTTTTTAAAAAGTTTAGGTTTATTTAGTTTAAGTTCTATTTATTTAATTTAATTTAATTTTTTATTTTTATTTAGGTTTATTTTTATTTTTATTTAGTTTAGTTTACTTATTTTAGGTTTATTTATTTTAGTTTAGGTTTTTTAGTTTAGGTTATTTTTTAGTTCTTGGTTTAGGTTTAGGTTTATTTTTTAGTTGAGTTTTTTTTTCTTTTATTTTTTATGTTTAGGTTTTATTTTTTATTTTTAGGTTTAGGTTTAGGTTTAGGTTTTTATTTTATTTTTTTAGGCTTAAGTTTTATGTTATTATTTTAGGTTTATTTTTAAGTTTTATTTTTTAATTTAGGTTTAGTTTTTTTTTCAGTTTTTTTATTTTATTTAGTTAAGGTTAGGTTAAGGTTTAGTTTATTTTAGGTTTAGGTTTAGGTTTCATTTATTTTAGTTTAGGTTTAGGTTTAGGTTTATTTTGTTTATTTTATTTTTACTTTAGGTTTAGGTTTTTTTTATTTTAGAGTGTAGGTTTTTTTTAAATTTATTTTTAGGTTTTAATTTTAGGTTCATTTTTCAAGTTTAGGTTTTCATTTAGTTTTTATTTTATTCTATTCTATGCTTATTTTATTTTTATTTTACATTTAGTTTTTTATTTTATAGATTTTTTATTCTTAAGTTTATTTATTTTTTAATATAATTTAGTTTTTCTTCATTTTATTTTACTTTAGTTTTATTTTTAATTTTATTTTATTTTTAGGTTTAAGTTTTGGTTTTGGTTTAGGTTTGATTTTATTTTATTTTATTTTTTTAGGTTTAGGTTTATTTATTTATTTTATTTTAGGTTTATTTAGTTTAGGTTTAGGTTTTAGTCATTATTTTAAGGTTTATGGTTTAGCATTTTAGGGTTTAGGGCTTTCGAGTTTAGGGTTTAGGGTTCGGGTTTAGGGTTTAGAGTTTATAGTTTAATGTTTAGGCTTTAGGGTTTAAGGTTTTTAGGGTTTAGGGTTTAGGGTTTAGGGTTAGCTTAGAGTTTAGGGTTAGTTTATGGTTTAGGGTTTAAAGTTCAAGGTTTAGGGTTTAGGGTTTAGGGTTTTGGGTTTAGGGTTGAGGGTTTAGGGTGTAGGGTTTCAGGTTTAGGGTTTAGGATTTAGGGTTTAAGGTTTAGGATTTAGGGTTATGTTTAGGGTTTAGATTTTAGGATTTAGGGTTTAGTTTAAGGTTTAGGGTTAGTTTTAGGGATTAGGTTTAGGGTATAGGTTTATTTTTATCAAGTTTGGTTTATTATTTTTGGTTTATTTACTTTAGTTTAGGTTTTATTTTATTTTTTTTTTTTAGGTTTAGCTTTATGTTTAGGTTTATTTTTAGTATATTTTATTTTATTTAGCTTAGGATTTATTTTTAGTTTATTTTATGTTTAGGTTTAGGTTTTATTTATTTTAATTTAAACTATTTTGTTTAGGTAGTTATTTCTTTTATTTATTTATGTTTAATTTTTTTTTTTAGTTTAGGTTTAGGTTTAATTTTTATTTATTTTTATTTATTTTTTTGGGTTTAGGTTTTTTATTTAGTTTTGTTTTGTTTAGGTTTTTTTTTTATTTTTGGGTTTATTTTATTTTTTTTTGGTTAAGTTTAGGTCTTTCTTTTATTTTAGTTTAGTCTTTTTATTTTTATTTTTTTATTTTAGATTTAGGTTTAGGTTTAGGTTTAGGTTTTAGTTTAGGTTTTTATTTTATTTTATTTTATTTAGGTTTAGGTTTTTTTATTTATTTAAATTTTAGGTTATATTTAGTTTAAGTTTAGGTGTTTAAGTTTTTAGGGTTTAGGGTTTAGGGTTTAAGGTTTATGGTTTAGGGTTTAGGGTTTAGGGTTTAGTGTTTAAGCTTCAGGGTTTAGGGTTTTTAGGGATTAAGGTTTAGGGTTTAAGGTTAGTTTAGGGTTTAGGTTTTAGTGTTAGCTTAGGGTTAGTTTTGGGTATATACTTTAGGCTTTAGGGTTTAGGGTTTTTAGGGTTTAGGGTTTAGGGTTTAGGGTTTTAAGGTTTTGGGTTTAGGGATTAGGGTTTATGGTTAGGGTTTAGGGTTTAAGCTTTAGGGTTTTTTAGGGTTTAGGGTTTAGGGTTTAGGTTTTAGGGTTTAGGGTTTAGGGTTTAGGTTTTTAGGTTTAGGTTAGTTATAGGGTTTATAGTAGGTTTTACTATTATTATTGTTTATTTTTAAATTAAGTGTAGGTTTAGTTTATTTAGGGTTTAGGGTTTATTGTTTAGGGTTCAAGGTTTTAGGGTTAATGCTTTTAGGGTTTAGGGTCTAGGGTTAGGGTTTAAGGTTTAGGGTTTAGGGTTTAGGGTTCTAGGTTTAAGGTTGTAGGCTTAGGGTTTAGGGTTTAGGATTTAGGGTTTATGTTTTTTTTTATTATTTAAGTAAACTGGTATGTTTATGTTTATTTAGTTTATTTGGTTTAATTTTTTTATTTATTTTAGTTTATTTTATTTTTTATTTGTATTTATGTTTTTTTTTATTTAGTTTAGTTTATTTATTTTAGATTTATTTATTTTAGTTTAGTTTTTTATTTTAGTTTATTTTTTAGGTTTAGGTTTAATTTTTAGTTGAGTTTTAATTTTATTTTATTTTTTAGGTTTAGGTTTTATTTTTTATGTTTAGGTTTAGGTTTAGGTTTTTATTTTATTTTTTTAGGTTTAGGTTTTATGTTTTTATTTCAGGTTTATTTTTAAGTTTTTTTTTTACTTTAGGTTTAGGTTTATTTTTAGTTTATTTTATTTTATTTAGATTTGGTTTATTTTTAGTTTATTTATTTTTATTTAGTTTATAAGTTTAGGTTTAGGTTTTATTTATTTTAGTTTAGTTTATATTAGTTTAGGTTTAGGTTTATTTTATTTTGTTTATTTTATTTTTATTTTAGGTTTAGGTTTTATTTTATGGTTTATTTTTAAGTTTTATATTTTATTTAGTTCTTATTTTATTATATTTTAAGTTTATATTATTTTTATTTTACATTTAATTTTTTTTATTTACATCTTTTATTCTTTGGTTTATTTTATTTTTTAGTTTAGTTTTGGTTTTTATTTATTTTATTTTAGTTTATTATTATTAGTTTATTTTATTTTATTTTATTTTTGGCTTTAGGTTTGATTGAAGTTTATGTTTTTATTTTTATTTTATTTAGGTTTAAGTTTATTTATTTATTTTATTTTAAGGTTTAGGTTCAATTTTAGTATATCTTTTTATTTTTATTTTATTTAGGTTTAATATTATTTATTTATTTTATTTTGAGGTTTTATTTAGTTTAAGTTGAGGCTTTTAAGTTTTTAGGGTTTAGGGTTTAGGGTTTAGGATTTTAGGGTTTAGGATTTTAGGGTTTAAGGTTTAGGGTTAGGGTTTAGGGTTTAGGGTTTATGGTTTAGTGTTTAGGCTTTACGGTTTATGATTTTTAGGGTTTAGGGTTTAGGGTTTAGGGTTTAGGTTAGCTTACAGTTTAGGGTTAATTTAGGGTTTTATGCTTAGGGTTTACGGTCTAGGCTTTATGGTTTTATGGTTTAGGGTTTTCTGGTTTAGGGTTTAGGGTTTAGGGTTAGTTTATTGTTTTCGTGTTTAGGTTTAGGGTTTTAGATTTTTGGTTTAGGGTTTATAGTTTAAGGTTTTTTAAAAGAAATTTAAGTAAACTAGTAGGTTTAGGTTTGTTTAGTTTCTTTAGTTTATTTTTTATTTATTTTAGTTTATATTATTTTTTATTTTTATTTAGGTTAATTTTTTATAGTTATTTAATTTAGTTTAGGTTTTTAGGGTTTAGGGTTTTAGGGTTTAGTGTTTTAAGGTTTAGGGTTTAGGGTTAGGGTTTATGTTTTAGTGTTTAGGGTTTAGTGTTTAAGCATTAGGGTTTAGGGTTAGTTAAGGGTTTAAGGTTTGTTTAGGGTTTAGGGCTTAGGGTTTAGGGTTTAGGCTTTAGGCTTTAGGCTTTAGGGTTAGTTTAAGTTTTAGGGTGTAGGGTTTTAGGGTTTAGGGTTTTAGGGTTTAGGGTTTAGGGGTTAGGGTTAGTTTAGGGTTTAGGGTTTAGGGTTAGTTTAGGGTTTAGGGTTTAGGGTTTTTTTTTTTAAAATTAAGTAAACTGGTAGGTTTAGGTTTATTTAGTTTATTTAATTTATTTTTTCTTTATTTTAGTTTATTTAATTTTTATTTTTATTTAGGTTTATTTTTTATTTTTATTTATTTTAATTTATTTATTTTAGTGTAAGTTTTATTTTAATTTATTTTTTTGGTTTAGGTTTAGGTTTAGGTTTATGTTTATTTTTTAGTTTAATTTTATTTTTATTTTTTTAGGATTAGGTTTTATTTTTTTATTTTTAGGTTTAGGTTTAAGTTCTTATTGTATTTTTTTAGGTTTATGTTTTAGGTTTTCATTTTAGGTTTAGGTTTATCTTTAGTTTAATTTATTATATTTAGTTTAAGGTTTAGGTTTAGTTTATTTTAGGTTTAGGTTTAGGTTTTATTTATTTTAATTTACGTTTATGTTTATGTTTATTTTCTTTGTTTTAGGCTTTGGTTTTTTTTAGTTTAGGGTTTAGATTTTATTTTATATTTTATATTTAGGTTTAGGTTTACTTTATTTTTATTTTATTTTTAGTTTTTATTTATTCAGGTTTTTTTTATGCTTATTTTATTTTTTAGTTTAGTTTAGGTTTTGATTTATTTTATTTTATTTTATTTTAGGTTTAAGTTTAGGTTTAGGTTTTGGTTATAATTTAGGTTTTGTTTTATTTATTTTTTATTAAATTTAGGTTTAGGTTTTGTTATTTATTTTATTTTTAGGTTTTATTTAGAATAGGTTTTGGTTTTTAGGGTTTATAGTTTAGGGTTTAGGGTTTATGGTTTAGGTTTTATGGTTTAGGGTTTGGAGTTTAGAATTGTAGGTTTTAGGGTTTTGGATTTTAAGGTTTAGGGAGTTTAGGTTTAGGTTTTATTTAGGGTTTTTAGGTTTTTTGGTTTTTTTAACAAAGAACAAATGATTCAACATTTCTTCTTTTGATTTCATCAACCAAGTAACAAACCAGGGAAGTGAGGTAATCAAATGACCTCCTTGAGGATAGTTAAACCCTCGTGTTCCTGGGTTGTCCAGACTATATACCCATTACCATTCAATCTTATTTAAATCAACACATGAATAGAGGAAAGAGAACTCAACATTCATACACTTAAGCTATAAGCACATGCATTCTTATGTATTTATAACTAGCATATTATTATTCATTTATAAGCTTTTGAAAATACATTTGATTTAATAGTGATAATAGCATGTATATATTAAATTAAATCAACACATGCAAGCTTACATAAAGGAAATCCATTTTATTTTACTTGATTTTGAAAAGATGGATGCATGAATTCAAATGACATACCAAATTTAACATGATTGGAAAGAGGACAATCAAATATAAGCATGATTCATTCAACCAAACTAGTTCTTAAGGACAATCAAATCAAATAAGATTATTTAAGAAAACCAAAGCTTTTATTAATTAAGTTTTGGATTTGATTTGATTTAAAGAGGAGAAGAGAAATCATCATTTTATTTTAAACCCATTCCCACATTAGTGATTTGATTTAATTTAAGGAAATGTAATTAAGTTGATTTTATGGGTTAATTAAGTTGAACCCTTAATTAGATGAATTAATTACCCTTACTATGTCACCTTAATGTACTAACTAAATAATTATGAGCCAACATGATATGCATGGAAAATAAACTTGCAATGATCCTAGGAAATAAAAGGGGCAATGCTATATTAGACTTAATTAATTACTCTTATGGTTTTCCACACATGTGGACTAACTATATTTCATTAAACCTTTAGGTTATTAAACACCCAAAGATCTACCCCATGATTTAATTAATTAAGGTTTGATGATTATGATTTCAATTTGATTAGTTAATTTAATTAATTACATTTTAAAAGGTGAAATGAACTTAGGAAAGGGGTCCCAACCCTATTCCTTAGTTCACTATTGAACAATGATTAAACTTAATTAACCAATTTGTTATTCATGAGATTAATTAATCATTAATTAACTTAAAAGAATAGGTTTAATTAGTCAATTTTTCTAATTAAGTGAGCAATAAATCCCAAGAAAATCATGTGAGGTCATTTAAATTACAAAAGTAATTAATTAATAATTTTGTAATTAAACCATAATTAAACCTTAATTACTATTCAAAATTAGTTAAGATCATTTTAAATTTTCTCAAATACCTTTAAAATGAGTATTTATTTGCATTTTTTTTATTTTTTATGATTTTTTATATGATTTTAGAAGTTTCTTCCATTAAAATGATTAATTAAGCCTAATTAAAGCCTAATTATCCTATGCCATAATGCGGCTTTCCATGGCCACGAGATTGGCTACTTAAAACTTATCGACTCAACCTACATGACGATGCACTTTTCTTCGCCATCCGATCTAAGATCGATGGCTATGATTAATCTATTTAATAGATTAAATCAATATAGTGATCTAATCAATATCATTCATCTAATCATAGAATGGACTGATCTAATGTCGCCGAGTGAGGGAGAATGGCATCCGATTGCTCACTTGATCTGAGCTTACCCGAGCTCAGATCAACTCCAAAAGGATCCCACACCTTCATGACATCTATCGAGGGGATCAAATGGTCAAGATCACATGAGTTTTCTTCAAAAAAGCTCCAACCCATTTTGCCTAAGGATTTTGGAAGCATACCTCAAAGCTCAAGACGCTCAACGATTGAGGAAGCTTCATCTAGTGGAATGAAGCCATATAAAGCAATTGATCAATTCCTCGATGTCACCATGAAGGCCAGCTATGATTTGGAGCTCTTTTGATCAAGTCCCACCTCTTGCTCGGAAGCTTGGGAGATGATTCATTTTTTGCTCGATGAGGCCTAGGAAGGTGTGTGCAAAGTTAATTTGAGTTTGATGGAGAAATGGGATTTAGGAAATGGGAGTGTCCTATTTCGGAGATGGATGGCATTTTTGATCGAGGAATGAGCTTGCTTAAGGAATGGATCTAGCTTTATCTTGGTAGCTAGGCTCGAGGAATGATTTTTGTGTGTGTTTGAGTGGAAATGAGGGTGTATACCCCCATCTTGATCGTGGATCAGTTTGGCTTCTAGTGATGTCACACCATCTCAAGGAGTCATGGGTGGGAGGAGGTGAGTTATCTCGCTTGGTTGGTTGAAGGTGTGGATGTGGCTACCAAGGAGGAATCATGGGTGTCCTATGGGTTTCAAATGCTCCAATGGGGAGGGTGAGGTGATTTCACCTCCATGGGTCATGGTCAACCCAACCACCCCTTGGGTCGTAGTGTCAGGTGCCTAGGTGGACCATTGGGAGAGTACTGTGTCCAAGGAATGGAAATGACCACTTACATGGGTGATTTGTCTCATGTGATGCCCTTGACCCAAGGGTAGAATGATCATTTGGCATTAGATTTGATTTGGGTAGATTTGAAATGAGCCAAAAGTGGTTAGCCCAAATTTCAAGTCAATTGGAGTTGATTTGGTTAGGTTTGGCTCAATTTGACTCATTTAGGTCAAATTGGTTAGTTAGTCAAGTTGACCAATTGGTCAAATTGGGTCAAACCAAGGGTTGGGTCAAGTTCATATGATCATTTGGGATGTTTTGGTTCAATTGGTTTGGTTTAGTTTGGCTTAGATTTGATTTTGGCTCATTTGAATTCATTTGGGTCAAATGGGTTAAGTTGACCAATTTGACTAAATTGGCCAAATTGCTTGGTTGGGTGTTGGTTTGGGTTTAGTTGACCAAAAGATGATTGTAGCTTTGGTTTCATAATTAATTTGGATTTGGTTTTGATTTAGCCAACTTGAACCTTTAGGTCAATTTGGGCTAAGTAGGTCAATTGGGTTTAATTGGGTCCAATCATGCTTTGGTCAAGTTCAACAATCAATTTGGAATGAACTTGAGCCATTGGTTGTAAATCAATTTGATTTATATTTTGATTTGACCAATTTGGTCTTTTAGGTCAATTTGGGTCAACTTGGGTCAAGAGGGCCAATTGGGTTTGGTTTGACTCAATTGAAGGTCAAGTCATATTCAAATATTGATTTTGATTTGGTATGAATCATTGGTTTCAAGGGATTTGGCATAGTTGCAATTTGGCTAGTTTGGGTTCATGGTTAAGGGTTGACTTGGTCAAATGACCAAGTTGACTTGGTTTGACCAATTATGATAATTGATCAACTTAGGTGATCAACAATCATGATGGGAGGTTTTGATGGGCTTGGTTCAATCCAATTTGGGTAGATTAGAACTTGGCTCAAATAGGTCAAATTGGCCACTTTGGGTCAAGTGGACCAATTGGGTTTAGTTGGCTTGATTTTGGGTTGAGTTTGATTTAGTTGAGTTTATATGGATTTGGGATTGATATATAAATTCAATTGGCTTTGGGTTCAAATGGGTTTTGGTTCATTTGAACATTTCAAGTCAAAAGGGTTAAGTTGGGTTTGACTTGGGTTGATTTTGGTTTGGCTTGATGATTATAGATTTCATTTATATTTGTGAATATGATTGAAGGTATGATTGATTCATGAGAAAATCAATTGAATTTGGGTTTTGGAATGAAGGAATTTGGCTAAGTCCATGGAGTTGGGTCATGTGGCTTAGTTTGATTTTGATTTGGTTTGATTTAGTTTTGATGATTTAAATGTATATTTCATTTAAATTTGTGAAGATGATTGAAAATATGATTGATTTGTGAGAAAATCAATTGAGTTTGACTTGATTTGGATTAAGATTTGGCTAAGTCCATGGATAGGTCATATGGCTTGAAGGGTTTTGATTTAATTTGATTTAGTTTGATCATTTGAATATGAATTTGATTTATATTTAGAAGATGATTGAAGATATAAATTGATTATGAGAAAATCAATTGATTTTGGATTGATTTGGATTAAGATTTGGCTAAGTCCATGGATAGGTCATATGCTTAGAAGGGTTTCAAGTTTGGATTTGATCATGGGCTTCAATCATTTGGTTTTGGAATTTGGGTTGATTTGGATTTGAATTTGATGTTTGAATTGAACTTGAGGTTTGGTTTGAGAAGGTGAACATGGATTGGATTTGGGTTGTAGGTAGGATTATCCTAATCCCTAAGGCATAACCTAATCCTATGGTTAACCCTTCTAAGTCTTTAGGCTTAGGTTAAGTGTTTACCTAATAGAAGTGTCTTATGACTAGGGAAGTCTTAGTGTCTAGAAGACTCTAAGTCTAAGATGGGAAGATTGAATACTCCAAAAGTAAGGTCAATGTGCCTTAGGCTCCATAGTGTTGCCCTAGAGATAGATGATTGGAAGATGCCAAGTTTCACATAAAATTAGATACATTTTTCAATGCTTTTTTGGGAGACCATGGATACATGAGAACAACATAGTTCCATCCTCTCTACATCAATATATGAAGTTTGTGAGAGGTGGGGTCATCTACTATGTCAAAGGAGATCTCAAGACATTTACAGTTCATGAGGTTAGCATATATGAGGATGCAGCTTACTACCTCCCTCAAAATCAACAAGTCTATTCTCGTGAACTTGGCCAAAGTTTAAAAATAAAAGAAAAAGAAAGAAAAAAAATGAGAAATAAAGAGAAAAAGAAAAAGAAAATAAAACAAAAGAGAAAACAAAAAAAAAGATAAAGAAATATAAAAAGAAAGAGAAAAAATAAAAGAGAAAAGAGAAAATAAAACAGAAAATAAAAGGGAGCAAAAATATACTTGGAGGAGAAATTGGAACCTAACATTAGATTCCTCCCATAGTTCATCACTCCATTCAAACATATGAGTAGGATGACTTGACCTCCACCAGGCAGAGGAAAAGGCTAGTTCGGAGGTAGTCCCATAAGTGGAAAACCTCTTTATTACCACCCAATAAAAGATATATCATAGCTACCAAGAGTACACCTGCTATCCATATAGACTTAAAATCTAGTATATAGGATGAGTTTTATATAGTTAGCACACCACCTAGCTCTTCTCAGTAGTAGATACCCTTGGAGGTGACACTTGAGTCAGATAGCAATGAAGACCGGGCTCCAAAGCAAAGCATAAGTGTATCCAAACCTATATGTGAAATAGTTTGGCATCGGTTGGGAACCTTAGCTCTAACCCACTTTCCTCTCAAAAGGCGAGAGTTTGGTAGTTAAGAAATTAAGTCAACCATGGTGTAGACTCGGTTCTTTTGGGATCATCATCTTCAAGTCAAGAAGTTGATGTAAAACTTGAGGATGATTCATATAAAGATTTAATAAAATTACCTTTTGATTGGTACTTTTATTATTTTCATAATTTAGCAAAGAAAGTGTTAATCCCATACTTGGTCAAAGCATTGATCACTGAAAGAATATGGAAGAACAAATGCAAAAGCTCTCAATCAAGACCAGGACTAGGATTCGGTATAGTGGGTCTAATCGATGATGACGATTAGTACTTAGTCATCACCAATCATTTGAAATCTGATAGGTTCTTTTCAAATCATATTAAATCATATGAGGAGCTGTGCTTAGAAACTTTAGATGATCCAAATGATTTTGAAGTCAAAGATGCACCACTAGAGTTTGAAGAAGAGATCAAGTCAACCATCGATGAGCTCAATCAAGTCAACTTAAGAACTTAAGAAGATCTACACCTGACATACATCAGTTCTTTTTTGAATGAAATTAAAACCAATGACTTAGTTAGACTATTGACTGAGTTTAAGGACTACTTTGCATGGAGTTATGAAGAGATGCCTGGATTGGCTACTAACGTGGTGGTCCATAAACTAGCAATAAAGTCTACTTCTAACCCTATCAAGCAAGTTCCTAGATGCATGCAATTAGACATAAAACAATAGGTCATTTTTGAAGTCAAGAAATTGATCGATGCTGGATTCATCCGGGAAGAAAAATACCTTGCCTGGTTGGCCAGCATCATCCTAGTTAAGAAAAATAATGGCCAAATTCAAATAAATGTTGATTTTAGGAATTTAAATAAGGCATTTTTAAATTTCCACTACCAATCTCAAGCTAATGGTGAACATTGCCTCATCTCATATGGTCTTCTCTTTCATGGATGGCTCATCGGATATAACCAAATAAAGATGGCCCGAAGATGAAAGAAACACTACTTTTAGAACCCATCATTACTATAAGGTCAAACTATTAATACATAAAATGCGGTCTATACCGACAAGCTTCATACTTTTGCTTACTACATTAGATGACTCCTTGGAGCTTTGTTGATTAATAATGAAGGGAAGGAAAACACACTCTACTACCTCAACTATCATCTAATCCCTGCTAAGGCTAATTATCCACTCATTGAAAAGCATTGTATAGCTTTAATCTTTACATCCCAAAAGCTACAGCATTACATGCTTCCTCATAAGTTCAACTTAATCTCTAGGATCAATCCACTACAGTATCTTATGACATGGCAAATGCTATCTGAATGGTTGGCACGACAGTCCATGATCTTCTCATAGTTTGACATTACCTTCGTACCCCTCCATGCGGTGAAAGGACAAATGCTAGTAGATTTCTCAGCAGTACACCCACTTCTAGCTGACTCTCTATTTAGTGGTGATCTCCCCGATGAACAAATCAAAAACTTAGGGGATACTAGCATTCATCATTGGGAGATGTACTTTGATGGTGCATCTTCTTCTCAAAGAGGAGAAGAACCACAATCTACTATTCTAGGAAAGGCAGGGTAGGAATAGTTTTCTTAACTCTGGACTGCGATGTGATGAGATTATCATATCATCTATCCAATCCTTGCCCCAACAATGAAGCTAAATAAGAGGCTTTGATTGTCGATCTGGAGTTAGTTATTACTCTAAGCATCCAGAATATCAGCATCTTCAGGGATTCTCACCTAGTTATCAACCAAATTGTTGGGTCCTATAAGGTTATAAAGCCCAAGCTCCATCACTACCATAAATATACCATGGAGTTATTGGCCCAAATCCTAGAGGTTACCATATATAGGATTCCTCGATAAGAGAATGCTATAGCATATGCTTTAGCTAATTTTTCTAAGGAGTTGGCATGTTTCAGGATGAGTCCATATCAATAAAGGTCCAAAATAGACAAGTCTTCTCCCTTATTGAGATTGAACTCATAAAAAAGTACTCTCTTGAAGGAGAAGTTGCTATTTCCAAGAAGGACAAAGAGTTAGACTGGAGGCAACCATTCATGGATTACTTAAATAAAGACAAACTGCCTCAATAGAAGTCCCAAGTCCATTAAATGAAGTAGAGAGCACTTTTCCTATGCTCTTGTGGATGGTGTCTTGTACCTAACTTCTTTCGATCATATGTGGTTACACTATTTAGATAAGCACGAAGACCATAAGATTGTGACTGAGGTTCACTTAGGATTATGTGGAGCCAACCATTCTGGTCCGAAGATGAAACCCAAGATCAAGAGACTTGGATACTACTGGCTATTGATAATCAAAAATTGCATGCATATGGCTAGGCGATGCCACCAATGTCAAATACTCAGTGTCTTCCTACACAAACCACCCAACATTCTTTATCCTACATTGGCCTCATGGCCATTAGAGTGTTGGGGTATCGACATAGTGGGTCTGATTGATCCTCCTTTTTCCAATGGTCATCGGTTCATCTTAGGCACTCTTCTTTTCCAAATGCATGAAGGTGATTTCGGAGGTCACATTCGGCATGTGCTTTAATTTTATGAATCATATTGTATATATGTTGAAGTGTCTCAACAAATTATATCGATAATGGTACTATTTTCAAAACGAGATCAACATCTTTCCCAAAGACACAACATAGATTGGAGATATTCTACCATCAACTACCCGAGGGAAAACCACTTAGCAGAAGCCTTTAATAGAACTCTCATTCAAATACTGAAGAGTACACTCAACAACAACATGCGATAGTGGCATGAGCATTTAGTTGAAGCCTTGCCTACCATATAGAACTCCAACTCAATTTACTCCTTTCTCCTTAGTGTGTGGGTGGAAGCATTCTACTATTAGAAGTCCAACACCCATCACTAAGGATAGTTGTGGGTAGCAAGATCACAATAGAGCAGAATGCCAAGTTGGGGTTAGAAGAGCTATAAGGTTTGGAGGAGACATTTGTGGGCATGCCAAAACCTCTAATTATACAAAGCTAAAATGATTCAAACTCAACAAGTTGGTGCGTCTAGAGCTTTTCAAGTAGGAGAGCTTATTTTAGTTATATGGAGATTATTGTGTAAGATGGGAGGCATGTTTGAACCCATATGGGAAGGCTCTTTTCCATAGAAGGCCTACAGGAGGATCTTATCTTATTAATCATAAGGAGAGCACCCAATGCTTCCAATCAATGGGCTCTACTTAAAAATATTATAAATCATGTTTGAAAATAGTATCATCAATGAAAATTCCATTTCCATTCAATCTCATCCATGTTGAAAGTATTCTTATTTGTGAATCCATGTTGTTTAGGGTAGGTGTAAGGAACAGTGAGCGTCTATCCTTCATCGACAACACAAACACAAACTACACAACATATAAAATAAATACATATATTTTATCTCACTCTATGAGTTGAGATTACCTCTAGTGGCACTCACTCGATGCGCTAGGTGACTTTACTAGTGTGTATAATGGTTTTTATGCTTCGGAGGATGTTAGTCTGATACACTTTCCTTCTTTACTTGGACACTGCACACCAAAAAGTGCCTTGTTAGCTTGGTAGGCCTTACTGCATGGTCGATAAGCTACCTCATGTTGGCTTCGTTTAAGAGGATGTGGGTTTGCTATGCTTTCTTCGTGGATTAGCCTTTGTCTTGGCCGGGTCAGTATATTTGAGGTTTAGGATAAGTCTCCTAGTGGCTCCTCTCTTGATCAGTCTAGTCCTTCCTGGGCTCCCTTAGTAGTCACTAGGTCATATAGCATCGCCCACCAATGATAGACTATCAGATGATTAGTTAGATCAAAAGTTGTAAGCCTACATGCTTTCTTTCCAGATTGATCATTGTACACTAATGGGCACCTTATGTTGGTTGGTTAACACTATCTTGATGAATACACCACTCATGCTGATGAATACACCTTAGGTTGGTTGGTTCTCACACCTTAGGTTACACCACTTATGGTAAATGTAAGTCTGTTATGCTTTCTCCTTGAGTTGGCCACCGTACACACATAGGATTTCTTTTTTAGGACTCAAGATAATGCCCATAGCACCACCTCATCTGTGGGCTCTATATTTGGATCACATCCTTTATGCCCCCATTTAGACACTAAATGGGTTACTATCGAATTGGACAATTTTCCTTTCCTAGAAACCACCCTTGTGGTTGGAGAATTCATTTTTTTGGATGTGTAGATTCTCCCTTGGTCTAGTAAATCTGAGATAGGTTAAGGCCGACATTGCCCCTTCTCAGTGTGGTCCCTCACACACCAACATGGTCCGCATAAACATATAAACAAAATAAATATTCCCTTGTGGATTAGGAGGACACCCCTAGTGGTACCTTTTCCCAAACAGGCATCCTATCTTCCGGGCAGTGTCAGCAAAACTACCTATAGAAATCACGACTCTTGAGTTGATATAAGTCCCCAGCAACATTTACTCGATAGTCACCTAAGTGGGTTTGATTTGTTGTGCTATAGGTCACCCGGTTGTTCTGCTTTAGAATATATAAGTCTATTACGCCTTCTTCCTAGCACAACCATTACACACTGAAAGGCAACCCCTTAGGTTGGCTAGCTCTACCCCACGGCTAGTAGACTATCCTTTTCTATTTATAAATCTAATGTAGGACAAGTCTGATATAGCCCCTTCTCAGTGGCTCCATCGCACACTAACATGGTCCTTAAAATAAATCTATCAAATTTGACCGAGCTCACATCCCCAGCATATATGCCCTTAATTAAAAATCAAACTAAACCAAATAAATCATATAAAATCACATGAAATTAAGATAAAATTAATTCTGACTACTTTTGAGTTGACATAAGTCCCAACGACATTCACTTTGTAGTCGCCCTAGGTCAGGTTCGATTTATGTGCATCCAATAGGTCACTCCACTGGCTGTTCCTCACTTTGGAAGATGTAAGTCTGTGACACCTTCTTTTTAGCATAGCCATTGCACATCAAAAGGCAACTCCTTAGGTTGGCTAGCCCTACCCCACATCCGGTAGACTATCCCTTTCAATTTATAAACCTAGGGTAGGTCAAGGCTAATATAGCCCCTTCTCTGTGGGTCCATCTTACAATGATAGGGTCCATACATTAACTTAGATTAAATAAAACCCAATCAAATTTAATTCAATGGAGTTATATTACACACTTCTTCTTAGTGGAGCCCCAAATCATATATAAATAATTCAAACAAACAAATCAAATTCAAAATCAGCTCCCCAATGGAGCCAAATTAAATTAATTCCCCCAGTGGTGTCTAAATCAAATAAATCTAACTAAACTCTTATCCCCAGTGGATACATCCCCAAACAAATCTATGAAATCAAACTCAAATCACAATCCTCAATGGATAGATAGAACCTGCTTCCCTAGTGGAAGGATCACATACCTGATCCCCAACGGACTTGAGCCCATATCTCTAGCAGATATGCCTCCACATCAATTAAAATAAAATAAATTAAAGTTGATTCGAACTTAATCCTAGTGGATTATAGATTTTTATCCCCAACAATCTTTTTTCCACAAATCATAATCACATAAAAACAAATAATAAAATTTTCTCAAAATAGAATAATGTTCATGTTTGGATGTAAAATTGTTATGTTTTTATTGACATGGTCAAATCAAATTTTTTTTCTCTTTTAATGTCTTAATTTCAAATTATTCCATCATTAACATCTTAATTAACATTTTTGTGATTTGTGATGGTATCTCAAACAAAATACAATATCATGCTAAACATATTATAATAACATTAAAACACACATATTATATTATATATATATGATGTTTATTATTATGTACATTATATTTTTTAATATTTTCATATAATATATTATCTTACATTACACCTTAAAATGAATCTTTAAAGAAAAAAATTATAAAATTTTGAAAAAATGAACATTTATTTTGGATGCAAAATTATTCTTTTGATTAAATGGTACAATAGCACAAATGATGTTCTAAAAAACATTAAATTTGGCCAAATCCATCTTCAACCTATAAATTAGTATTTTTATTAATTATATACAAATTCTATAATCATACTATAACAAAAAAATATACTAACAAAAATTAGTAATACATATATGTATAATGCATGATTTTTACACTATGTTATGGCATTATATTTATAATACACCATAACATATTATATTATATTATATTATATCTTCATCAAATCTTAAAATAAAAAATCATAAAATTAGTCTAAACAAAAAAATAAACTATATATTTTATTGTTATGCTTACATATTTTAAATAAATAATATATTATAAATGCTCTACATCATGAATTTGGCATCATTTTAAATCTAAATCAACATATTTTTATAAATACAATATTACTCAAATCATGATTGTAAAATACTAAAGAATTTAAAATGTAAAATAATATATTATGATATGTGATGCTATACTATTATTTACAACATATAATATTTATTTTGAACATAAAATCTTACTTTTAGACAACAGTGGCATAGCACATCTTTGGTACTACAACCTAATTCCATTCAAATTTACAAATTTCTTCATTTATTAAATCTAATTTATGATTTATATTAATATGGACTATAGGGCTGCATACCATAATATACTAAAACATTTCAAAACATCTTATAACATCTAAAACACATCACTTTGCATGCTCAAATATATGATGCTACATTACACTATAATATATGGTATTATAATACGATTTAGGGTTAGGGTTTAGGGTATTCAAATCTCTAATAGTCAAGGGAAAGTCTCTTGAAGACATTTTCTTTAGCTACCATAACTATGTTAGGATTATGTCATTCTTTAGATCTACTCCTAATGACATCTTTATTCAAGGTTTAGGGCTTAGGGTTTAGGGTTAGAGTTTAGGTTTAGTTTAGGGTTTAGGGTTTAGAGTTAGTTTAGAGTTAGTTTAGGGTTTAGGGTTTAGGGTTTTAGTTTAGGGTTTAGGTTTAGGTTTAGGGTTTAGGGTTTAGGGTTTTAGGTTTAAGTTAGGGTTTAGGGTTTAGGATTATTTATAGTTTGGTTTTTAGGTTTAGGGTTTAGGGTTTAGGGTTTATAGTTTGAAGTTTTAGGTTTAGGGTTTAAGTTTTAATTTTAGAGTTTAGGTTTAGAGTTTGGGTTTTAGGTTTAGGGTTTAGGGTTTAGTTTAGTTTTAGGGTTTAGGGTTTAAGGTTTTTTTTTAATACAAAACAAATTCAAACTCAACATTTCTTCTTCTCAATTTCATCAACCAAGTAGCAAGTTTTCTAAGACACATGCGATGACATAGATAAAATGAGCACCCATAGAGCAAATCAAAAGCTTAAGTAGAGAACAATCTCTATTATAAAGACATTATTTTGTAAGTAGTAAATCAGTTGGTCATTCTTTAATTTCTAGTTCCCATCGAACCACCCACCTTCTCAGTAGGAGATTTGCCATCATATCCTCGACCTCTCCTTTTGCCACCACCATGGTTGTAACCTCCGTCGCTCCTCCCACCACCATAACCACCACTACTCCAACCACCACCTCCATATCCACTAACACCTCCAGATCCCCCACCACCACTATGATAACCATCACCTCCGCCTTCGCCTCCACCAGCAGATCTAGACTTAGCCCAGTTGATGGTGATGTTCTTGATGGTAAGGTTCTGCCCATTCTTAGGGTTTAGCGTGTAGGGTTAGTTTAGGGTTTTGGGTTTAAGGTTAGTTTAGGGTTTAGGGTGTGTTTAGGGTTTTAGGGTTTAGGGTTTAGGGTTTTAGGGTTTAGGGTCTAGGGTTTAGGGTTTAGAGTTTAGGGTTTTATTATTTAGGGTTTAGGATTTAGGGTTTAGGGGTTTTATTTAAAAAAATTAAGTAAACCAATAGGTTTAGGTTCATTTAGTTTATTTTTTATTTATTTGAGTTTATTTTTTTATTTAATTTTGTTTATTTATTTTAGGTTTTTTTATTTTAGTTTAGGTTTTTTATTTTTTTTTTATTTTTAGGTTTAGTTTTTTTAATTCAATTTTATTTTATTTTATTTTATTTATTTAGGTTTTATTTCTTATTTTTAGGTTTAGGTTTAAATTTTTATTTCATTTTTTTAGGTTTAAGTTTTAGGTTTTTATTTTGGGTTTTAGTTTAAGGTTTTATATTTTTAGTTTATGTTTAGTTATATTTTTTGCTTATTTTATTTTATTTAGTTTAGGTTTATGTTTAGATTTTGGTTTATTTTTTCATTAAGTTTTATTTTTATTTTATTTTTTATGTTTAAGTTTTATTTTATTTTAGGTTTTATTTTATTTATTTTTTATGGTATATGTTTTTTTATTTTAGGTTTATTTTAAGATTTATTTTTTAGTTTAGGTTTAGGTTTATTTTTAGTTATTTATTTTAGGTTTAGTTTATTTTAGGTTTAGGTTTATGTTTTATCTATTTTAGTATAATTTATTTTAGTTTAGGTTTAAGTTCCTTATTTTCTTTATTTTATTATTTTATTTTAGGTTTAAGTTTTTTTTTAAGTTTAGGGTTTATGTTTATTTTGTATTTATTTTTAGGTTCTATTTTAGGTTTATAATTTTGGTTTAGGTTTTTATTTAGTTTTTTTATTTTAGGTTTAGTTTATTTTCAATTTTTAATATATTTAGGATTTTATTTTTTAGTTTAGTTTAGGTTTTATTTAATTTATTTTAGTTTATTTTGCTTTTTTTATTTTATTTTATTTTAAGTTTAGGTTTAGGTTTAGTTTCAATTTTATTTTATTTTATTTTATTTAGGCTTACTCTTTTT